>JANZYN010000110.1:0-109739 GCA_025583755.1 Cordyceps tenuipes
CCCCCCCCCCCCCCCCCCCCCCCCCCCCCCCCCCCCCCCCCCCCCCCCCCCCCCCCCCCCCCCCCCCCCCCCCCCCCCCCCCCCCCCCCCCCCCCCCCCCCCCCCCCCCCCCCCCCCCGCCCCCCCCGCCCCCCCCCCCCCCCCCCCCCCCCCCCCCCCCCCCCCCCCCCCCCCCCCCCCCCCCCCCCCCCCCACAGAGAGCGTGGGTGCGAAGGGCCAAGGCAAAAGGGGAATTGGAGAGGGAGGAGCAGGGAGGACGTACCGCTGGAGGCGAGGTTCTTGATAAAAGGCATTTGAGCCGCATATTGGCCTGTGTGAGCGGCCATGGCTGCGGTTGGAATTGGTGTTTGGGTGTCGTTGTTTTCTCGGTGGTTGGCGACAACTTTTTTTTTTTGCCAGTTGAAAATTCCAGGTGAGGTCGATAAGACCCGCTTTTATCGGCGTGCTTGGGGAAGATGTCACCGGGGAAAGGGAGGCCGCTCCCGTGCTTGTAACTGGTTGTAAAGAATTTTTAAAAATATGAAAAAGACTGAATTTTTAAAAGAAATATTGGAAAGATTTTCATCATTTTCAATTCTGTGCTTGGTCGGGTTGCTCATGGGCTTCGTGAACTTTAAGTGCCCAAGCCCACTTCTACCATCACACCTACCATATATCCCATCATACGCCTTCTCGCATCCCGCCTCTCACATCATCTAATCCTTCTCGTGCCATCCCTCGACTTTTTCGAATCGCCAACTTGCATCACATCATCCATCCAACCACCAGGACCACACCCACACCGCAACGCCCCCGTCTCCCCCCCGACTTCGACCCCGCCCCCACCTCCGTGCTATCCAAGGTCCCCGTCATCACCGGCCTTCACCACAGCACCACAACGACGCCCATCATGTCCTCCACGCGCCGCATCACAAAAGTATCCCTTCCTCCTCCCATTCTCTCCTCCCACCCCCCTCACTAACCCACACCCAACCCCCAGGAATTCGGCGACATCACCCAGTCGCCCCCCGACGGCTTCTCCGTCTCCCTCGGCCCCCACGACTCGCTGCACACCTGGCACGTCACCCTCGCCGCGCCCGCCGGCTCCGTCTTCCACCCGGGCCGCTTCGCCCTCGTCCTCACCCTCCCCGTCGAGTACCCCTTCCGCGCCCCCGTCGTCCGCTTCGCCACCCGCATCTACCACCCCAACGTCACCAACGACTCCCTCGGCAACGTCTGCCTCGCCATCCTCAAGCCCGACAACTGGAAGCCCAGCACAAAGCTCGTCGCCGTCCTCGACGCCCTCCGCTCCCTCCTCCTCCATCCCCTCCCCGACGACCCCCTCGAGGACCGCATCGCGGAACAGTACAGGAACGACCGCCCCGGCTTCGACAAGGCCGCAAAGGACTTTGTCCACCGCTACGCTATGGGCGAGCCCGAGTTTCCACCGGCGGCGGCGGCGGCCTAGATGGAGGGGGAGAGGATGGCCGAGGGCGGTATCAAGGAGGACAAATCATCACCGATAATGACATCAACGAGCGCGGCAGATAAAGACTACACGAGTACATGCCCTGCAATGCACAACACCATACGAATAATTATAGCAATAGACAGATGCGCAGCGAGTCAAAGGTCAATATAAACAATCACCCATGCATCAGCAATCGTATCTATGGGTATCGCCTCCCTATTCAAACAAATAACACCGTCTACCAGTGCACAAATAAAAGTATATAGTCGTCATCGTACGTGTACCTTGTACACCAGATAAATATGTACCAGAAATAGCATCCTACAGCTCCGGCCTTACCCGTCTTTTCTTCCCGAACAACGTCCCTCTCCTCACCACCGAAGCCGTCTCCGTCTCCGTCTCCGTCACGCTGCCGTTGATGGTTTGGCTGTGCTGCTCGCGGTCCATCTTCGCCTTGTCCCGTCGCTCTCGCCGCTTATCTTCAATAGCATCCTGGTTGAGGTGGTTGAACCCGTTGCGCTTCTTAAATGACTGCTCCATCAGCAGGTTGGCATCTAGCATTTTTCGCGGTAGCGCCTGCACTACGCCAAACATTTCCATCGGGTCCGTGATTGACTTGATCTCGGCCTCGCCGTGTTTGAAGATGGCTAGAGCAACGCGGAAGAGCGTCTTGGAGCCCTCGTAGAAAAAAACGTCCCACACCCGTAGCGTCGTTTCAATGGGCAATGTCCCGATAAAACAGCTCATGAACCACGCCGTCATGCACAGCGTAATCGGAGGCAACCGTTCCGTAGATAGGCTTGGATGTCCGCGGTGGCGTGACCGCGCCAGAGGACGTCGTAATGATCGGGTTGGTGTCGGCTTAAAGCTGGTTTGCTCCTCCAAATCACCACCAATCCGATCCCACACCTCAGGCATCGTGTCGCGGATTTCCGCCATCAGCACGCCCAGATCCACCTTGGAACCCTCGAGACTCATCTCGTGCGTGCCAGGAAGGTAGATGTGTGTTATAACGTTGAGCAGCCAAAAGCACTGCTCCTCCGTCTCGACAAATAAAAGCAGCAGCCCTGCCAGGAAATTCAGACTTTGGCAGTATCCGATGCGGGGGTTGTAGATAGCAAATGCGTGCAGGACGCGGCGTAAAGATGTAATGATCGGAGGCTCTCCGGGCACTGCTCTCGCACTGCACTCACTCGACGTGTCGTTGCTTGTGAGTGTAGACTGGCTTTGTCGCACGCTGCTTGACGTTGAGCCGTCATATCCCGTTGGCGAGGGCTTGAACTGAATATTGTCAGGGAATGTGCGGTGTAAATCTCGCTCGATAGCGTCGATATCAATCTGTTTTGCGTGTGAAGTGAGCAGCTTCTCGTACAGCCCAGAATGCTTGGCCAGAATGGCAGGGCCGCCGGCGTAGTAGAACCATGCGGCGCCGCGCCAGTCCGGAGGGATGCCCTTGCGGACAAATCGCTTCGTCTTTTGGTTCGGTGGGGGGAAGCGGATCGGGCGATCCGTCATCAGAGCATTGTCCTTGAGATAGGCAACCCACTTGCGGCGGCGACGGGCCAGGTACTGCGAGTAATGCTTATTCCATTCGTCGTACTGCTCTCGAGTAATGGACTGGCTATGCTTCTTGAAGCCGTAGCGGTCGCGGGCGCCGGGCTCTTCCGTCTCGGCGTATGATGGAGCTGGCGGATGAGGCGTAGGGGAAATAGAGTTGGGTTGCGAGTCTGTGTCAGTGATGGGAGACACAGGCATGGTTTCTTTAAAGTCGGACGTGGCGGGCCGAGATGGCAGCGAAGGGCCGGACGCCACGGAGGGACCAGAGCCGACCGACTTGGCCGAGTCTCTCTTGTGAGAGACTTCGTCCTTGACCGTCATGTTTTCGGTGGTAATGGCGGGTAGCCTCGATGCAAATGCGGGACTGGAAAAGAGTAATTTGGACTGACGAATCTCGGCGTCAAGGGCGGTTGCAGGCGGGCGGGCTGTTGAGCGGGGAGGTCGAGGATTATTAGTCTGATCAAAACATGCGACGGCTGGGCCCGTTTCGGAAAGGGTCGTCAACTGTCGATGAATGTGAGGCAGCTCCTCCGAGTCAGTGGCGTCTTCTTCATCGTCTGTGTCATCTTTGAAACCTCTCTCGTACATGCCCATGACATCCTCAATACTGGGCTCATCTGCCTCGGCATCTGCATTATTGGCATCTGCATTGGCAAACAAGGAGCTGACAGAGCTATCCTTTGTCATGATGCTGCTGCGCTCGGTCACAGCAGTGCCTGGGGTTGTGGAGGCTGTTAGCTGGGACCTGAAACTCGACCGCAGTTCGTCCCCACTAGCCCAAGGAGCGCCACCAGAGCCGCTGACAGGCCCTGGAGGCGCCGAAACGGACGAGTCTACGCGATTATAAGTAAACGGCGGCCTGCTGGGCGCGTTGGAGGGAGCAGTGCGAAGGCGAGGTGACGGCGGGGCTGACAAGTCAAAGGCATTGGCGGGAGGCGACGCAAAGGTATAAGTCGATGTCATCGAAGCGTTGGACGGGGCCCGGGAACGAGGATGCAGCCACGGCGAGCCGCCTTCGATGAGCTGGGGTGAATTTTCTCGTGGTGCAGCAGGTCTGGGTTGCACAGGCAGCTTGAGGCTGGGTTTTCGTGGTCTGGAAAAGTTGCCAACGGAGCCGGAAGACTGCCGCATGTCGGTGTTGGACGACTTGGCGGACATGATTCGGTTCGGAGAGGGTAGAGGCTCGTCGAATGGCATGCGTGGAAATTCTTCTCGAGTGGGTGAGAGAGGCGACAACGGCGAGAGCGGCACACGCTGGGGTGAGAGAGGTGATTTGGGCAGTCCGGGGCTGTCGTAGAAGACGTCTCTCGGGAAGGAGTCTCCGTTTGGACTGGCATTTGGACTGGTAGCCATCAGGTGAGGCCCGTTCTGGAGAGAGTCCCAGCGCGGGTAAACGGGGGCGGATTGAGGCAGCGGCGGCGGTGGTTCGTGAATGCCGTGGTCGTCGGGCTTGATTCGGCCGGCGTAGAGTGAAAATTGCCTATTTTTCGCAGGTCTGCCGTCTGGGGCCCTGTCAACTGAGGAGACGGCCATGTCGGTCATGTTGAGGAGCCCAGCTCCGACTGGATACCGGGCTCACGAGTTGGAAGAGTCGAGTTGAAGCCTGCCAGGATGCGGCAGCTGGTGGTGCGTGGTGTTGCTATAGTGGCATCGCTGGCATCGTAGGTTCGTGGTCGAGCGTAGATCGAGTTTGGGTTGGGGGAGATGTTTGCTACCGTGTGACGGACGAGAGACGAGGTCGCACAGAGTGCAGCTAGTCAGTTAGAGAGAGCCAGGCTGCGGATAGAACGGCCGATTGGCAGATATGTAGCGGAATGCGGGTGATTGTGGTTGAGTGTGGCAAGGAAGGAACGGGAATGCAGCCGCAGGCCGGGAGTTTCGCGGGTCGAGGGATGGTGGGCAAGCTGCAGAAGATGTGCAGCCGGAGTATGTGGGAGAGAAATTTTGATTAGACAAACGTCATGGCGAGGATGCAAGGAGAGCCGGGGTGTTTAGGAGGTTTAGGAGAGGAGAGAGCGGCAGAGGCTGGGACACGGCCGAAAGGCTGGCCAGGATGACAGACAACAGGCCTAGGCAAACAAAGGAAGGAAGCGATGAATGATAATGAGTGTGGGGAAGAACGGGATGGAGATGCAACGAACGAGAGAGACGAGAGGCTTTTGGTATTTTGGTGATGCAGCTGGGAATTCGGATGTGGATGCTCGATGCTGAGAATTGCTGATTGCTGAATATCTACTCCGTAATAATCTGGACTTGGTTGGTGAGGAGGACAGAGCTGGGCGGGGAGATGGAGAAGGAGGTACTTGCTGGTAGGCGAGTGAGTGCTGTACGAAGCAGGTACCACCAAGGTTAGTGTGTACTAACGAACGACCTACCAACTCATGTCTGTAGGTTAGTAAACTTGGTGGTTATGTTAGGTTAGTAGGTGAACTAGTAGGCTAGGTGGTTAGTGGGCTAGTAGCAGACTTGGTCTTATTACAGGCACCTGAGTAAGTTCGTGCTTGGGCGTTGGGCTCGCGGTTAGGGCCTGCATGTCTCGGGCTAGAGGTGAGCGCTATATTTTACGAGCACCTGGTGGCTGAGCGCTACAGTTTAGTCACGGCCGGCCCTGCATTTTAGTGGGCGACCACTATATGCTCCCTATATCCCAGCACCTGGGAACAACTTTGGCACGCGACTGGACACGACAACAACTCTCCGGCATCGCGTCCGCACTGAACAACAAACAAAAAGTCCGCCAAGTCAAGATGGAGATGTTTGCTCCCAACCCCTATTAATAACCATGGCGACAACTTGGCGGGTTGTCCCGTGCTGCTGCTCTCTGCGCTGGGGCCGGGTTACCAACAAACCGCCGCCCAGCGTGTAACCACAACTTTCCTCCACATACACATATAGAAACCCGCAACATGGGCAGCCCGCGGTCACAAAAAGCTACTCAGGTAATCTTTCTGCAAATGACACTAGCGTCGCCGCCTGTCGTGCCACTGCGGGAAAGCTTAAACTCGTCCAAGTATGTACCTGAACTGACTCAATCAGGAGGTCAGGGACTACTCCAAGACAATGACAACTGACAAGTGCAGCAATCATCATTCCCCAAAATACGGAAAACAGATTCAGACTTGAAGAAACTCTGAATCGTGTTATCCATTGAATGACAACCCCCGAAGAAAGTGAGCCAAGTAGCCAAGGTACTTGCCAAGCCAGTGTTACATCCGGTCTTGTCTCTGATCAGCCACCAGACAAAGTTCCCGTCCGTCCACACCACAACCCCTGTCCTTCCCCTGTTCTTATTTTTCTGTCATGGTTACTTTTCCTTTCTTTTTTTCTTTTCCTTTTCCTTTTCCTTTTCCTTTTTTTTTTTTTTTTTTTTTTTTTTTTTAAGCGAATGGATGATCCGCGAATCCGGTAGCATGACTTGAGACTTGAAGTTGTAACTCATCACAACCGCAACTCATAACAACGGGCAACTCGACAACTCCTTTTCCAAAGCTCCTGCAACTGCCTCGACAACTCAACAGCATTGACTCGTCATCTCGCATTATGTGGCTACTTTATACTCCCATCCCACCGTTGACTACCAATGCACTGTGCCTGAACGCCCCGCGCGCACGCAACCTCAGCAGCCAGGCCATGCAATGTGCATTCGAGATTCAGCGAATGACCTGCCTGAGCTATCAGTAGATGCAACCTGCGACCCTGCCGCAACGGTGGCCTGCGGGGACACTTATGCACGATCTGATGCACCGGCGTCGCCCTTGCTTGTGATGCAACGCAGTAACCAACTTGGTTAGCTGAGATATGGTATCAATACGGACTCCTTAGCTCGTACCATGGCTGGTCTCGCTTGCTGGGCAAAAAGCAAAAGGCAACAATAAACCCGCTGGGTGAATGGCAGCAACCCCATCCCTAGCTCACTCAACTTCCCCATTGGGCAGTTGGGTTTGGAACTGTCTTACGGCGTCCAACTACTGGATGACAGCTATTGTACTCAGCTGGACTGTGTCAACTGGACGACTTGGTCATGGTTGTTGGGCTTGATCAACTCCCTCATTTGCATGCCGTTCAGCAGCGTCGTCAGTTGTCAACTGACGCCAACTGTCATCAGGATCGTCACAACATGGGCATTCCAGTCAGTCTCTCAAGTAAACAACAGACGCCTGGACCTCGTTTGTGCTAAAAGGCAACGTCACTCACTCGTACTCGCTTGGTTTCTGTGTGGCAAAGTCTCGCAAGCAGTTCTACAAGGGATCAGCCCGTGTTCTGCGCGCTGGTAATTTCTTTTTCCAAGTGCCCGGCATCTCGAACAACAGTCTCTGCCGTGTGAGATTGTGAGATTGTTTAGTCTGGGGTGTACTGGATGCGCCCGGCCTGGCTCAGCCCTCCGCGCACAGTCGAATTTGCTTTTTTGTCCATTATTCCGAATAGAGACATTGGGTTTGCTGTTTTAATTGCAAGGATTTCGCCACGCCTGATCGAGAGATGGCGGGCTGCAAGGGGAGTACCTCCACAGAGTTGATAGTTTCGCAACCACTTCCAATTTTTTTTTTTTTTTTTGTTTAATAAAGTCGGAGATAATCTTTTCTGCAATTTCCTCGAGCGCGCTGCACATGCCAAAGCCTTTCCTGTGTTGACAAGGCTGATAACCCCGGTCTCTCGGATGAGGCTGCCCGCCACCACCAAATTAAACAATAACCAAGGCCGTTCCCTAATAAAGTGGTCGTCGCGTGCGTGCGACGCGTGGCAGCCGAGAACTGCCAACTAAACTCAGGTTGTTGGTTTATTAGATCTCGTATACAGTCTCGGCAGTATCCCGTTGCTTGCGGCTGTTCGCATGAATAATCAGCTGGCAGCTCGGATGCACAGGCCAAGAACAACCAAACAACATCACCCACTGCGTTAATTTCAAGGCAACTCTTGTTATTTTTGCCGAGAACCTGGCAGGTGGCTTCCCAACATTAGCGCGATTTCAGCCTCGGTGTTTCCGACCACCCCTTGACAGTCGTCTTGAGCTATATGGCCAGGACGCGATATCACGCTGACCAGGGCTGTGTTCTAGCCAGCTTCCAAGCAACAAAACGGGTCGTCATCAAATCCGGGGGCGTCTCCGATATCCTGACATGCGGCTCTCGGTGCTGGTGTCAACTGACGATGGCGCCCTCTCCGACACTTGGCATCATAGTAGCAAGCTGTTATAGGAGGCGTGCTATCATATCAATGGCCGTCTCGTCGTGTTGGCTCGTACGGAATGTGTCGGCGCGCAAAGAATGCGTCCATGTTTGCGCGGTCTTATGGCCAAGCGATGGACATATGTGCCTGGTAGTTACCCGCTCAATAGCCGCCCCCACGGCTTCCGGCAAACGACGCGCGTGACGAAACATGATGATCGTGGCAACTTGCTGATGTAGGCCAATTACTCCGTATAGTGTGCCGAATTGTGCACAATTTCTTGTTGGGACTTGGGATTGAGGCCGGTGATGGTGCTGGATGGTGATGGTCAAGGTGTTTGTTTGTTTCCAGTGCTGGGTGGCTGGCGCTCTCCTAAAGCAGGCAGCCACGGCTGACTGCAGTCGAGATTGAATCTGTAATAGTAATAGAAAAGAGAGCAATCTTACGTGGGATTTCTACAATAAATAGAAAAAAAAACACACAACCAGCTTCTGTGCCAATTATGCACGGTCGTCACCAACCCAACTTGAGCGCTGCAGTTGCGAGTCATCCATCCCTGTAATCGCATGTTCCTCCGAGTGGCCATTGACCACCTGCTTGATAAATTATTTGCCATCTGGATGTACCAGCAAGACAAAAAGACATTTGCACACCCCGATTCCCGACGATACTGTCCACTACCTTTCCCAGCGGTTGTCCCAGCTGCGGTCGTCAAAGAAGCGCCAGATCGTAACAATCTGCTGCATTTTTGTAATCAGCAACGTGATTCAGTCTTCTATTGGAATTGTCATGGAATTGTCATGGAGTTGTTGTTGCAACTTACCGCCCATCATTTAGACTGGCCTTCTTCCATGTTCCACTGGTCGTTGTTCGTCTCGCGACGCATCAAAGCCGACAGTCGATCTACAAGTTTCGACACAAGAGGTTGCAATTTCACCGCAATCTGTTTAAAGAGATTGCAGACAGAATTAAAGCACAGCTGCAACACGGGTCGAATGATTTGCCTGCCGAGTATTTTGAGGGACAACCACATGCTGGCCCCCGCGAGGACGATGGTTGCAAGCACAGCCCCGACTGCAACGCGATGACGGTGGACAAACATCCTGATTAGTGGTCTGGTCTGGTCTTCAGATGCATCGGAAAAGTGAATACTTACTCGTGCTGACTGCAACATATCTAAAGGTATATGCTTTCGAGCCCTCAGAAGTAGATGAATGCTGGTTTTCTTGGAGAGTGGTAATTGGAAGCGCAAAGAGCGAGGCCATGTATGACATGGGCGTGAAGACAATACTGACGACTGTGAAGCCTGCAACTGCAGCACTCAGCATGGCTGACGAGTTTGCGATCCTGAGGTTTGCATGCTTGGATTTCAGGTCCAGCAAGAGAGTAACCGATCGCTCAACTCTCCGTGCGTCTTCTTCAAGTTGCTCAATGCGCTGAAAAGACTCCTTGAATGTTGACTGTGCACCTGTAATAAACTCCCACTCCTCCATGTGCTTTTTCTGAATGTCATCGGGGATCACCAACCGGCTCTCCTGGCCAGCCGCCCAGAATGAGGGCCAGGCTTTCTTGGTAAACGTTCTCCAAACCATCTCCTGTTGTAATATGACGCGCTTTATCATAGAGAGCTCTTCCTGGATGTCGATGATTACGTGCAAACATTCCTTTTCTGTATCGATGCTCACCGCACCGAAGCGGATGTCGCGGACGTACTGCTCCACCTTCTCCGAAACGTTCACAATAGCCCGTTCAAATCTTGGAAACAGCTCATCGCCTGGGGTTGCCGAGTTTGACCCCTTTGGAGGCAGCGCAAGTTCGGCAAGCAACATTCCGATCCGTCGAGTCTTCGACTCCGACCGCCGAGGCCACGGGCCGCGCAACTCCACCCCTGGGCGGCTTCCCGACAATATAAAAACTCCTTGGATCTGCCATATCCATGCTTGCTTGACAAAGATCAGTCGCTTTGAATCTTTGTCCTCCGCGGTCGGATTATCTAGATGGCCTAGCATCGTAGCCTGGTCATCGTTGCGACGTTCAAGCGCAGCACGAGGCAGAGATTGACAGCAAAACTCATCCAAGGTCAGTTCGGGATAGTCGAAAAAGTGCACATTCAGATGACTCTCCTGCCGATGAAAGAAGGCTATATCATCAGCAGCGAGCGACTCACGGGCTCGCGCAGCTCGCCACTTCTTCATATCCCGCATGTTCTCCAGTGCAAGATAGGGCATCTAAAATGTCAGAGTCTTACTCATTCTTACCATTAAGGCGTTCTTACAGCAATAGAAGTATACTCGGGCAAATATCCGTCTGTCGTATTATCGCCGTGGCTCACAGCGACATCCTGGAACATCTTGAAGCTGAAAGATGAAGGCCTGACAGGTAGCCCAGTTGCGACTCGCGGTAGGCGAGTGATTTCATCAAGAACGCACTTCCCTGCCTGAATTTCAGGCGAAATTTTGCCTTTGTCAATCATGAACGTTAGAAGCATCTTCAAATGTGGTGAAATTATACGTTAGCAGGGAGCAGGTGATCTATATTACAGACGAGCACATCTGACGACGATGGACGACTTACAGTCAGATCCGAAAGCTTGCCGATGATATAGACCTGCAATTAGTCAGTGTACTTCATTGCGAAATGGAACCCCTCTTACATTATTCCGACCCAGACAGAAGCTGTTGTCCTCTTCGCTGTTTTTGTATCTAGAGCCCTCGGGCCAGAAACTGGAACGTAGTTTGCCATATCGCCGCGCAAACATACTCATCACTTCGAAAGAGGGATTATCCAAGCTACGAGCCATATTCCAGGCTGTACAGACCGAGCTTTCCGGATATGGCCCCGAGCAGCTCAAATCCTCCAGCAGCCAATTAACACATTCGTGGTCTCCTAACTCGACCGCTCGATCAAGAACTGTTCCAGTGCGAGGTGTGGAACCTTCCGGGACATCCAAAGAAACCCGAAATTCCAACATTTGGGATCTGTAAGATACCAGTAGCTTCATCAGCTCCAGGTTCAGCTTGAAGCAGACCGAGTAAGTGAACGTATGCCCACGCCATTCCATTTTGGGATCTGCTCCAGCCTTTAGCAAGCTCTCGGCAATCTCTTTATTATTGCTGGCTGAGCCATTATGATTGAGATAGTGTAGCGCGGTAATGTAATCAAGCAAACGGCCGGAAAGATCCTTATGAACTCTTCGGTTGACAAAGTCTGCCTTGTTCTTTTCTGATATGTTCGCGAGAAGAAGGTTGACGAGGTGCAAGGACCCAGAATAGCATGCGAAATGCAAGGACGTCTGCATGCCATCTCCAGGAAGAAGAAGCTTGTCCCGGTAGTCGCTTGATAAATCCTTCAGCCAGAGGTTGATCAAGTTCAAGCCTGGTGAGCCTGGTGCATCCACGCTGCACGCAGCGTGAAAAACTGTCAAACCGAATGCGTTTTGCGTAAGTAACAAATCAACTCTTTCTTCTTCTGAGATCTCAGAAAACCTCTTGAAGAGAAACTCAACCAAGTAGCTATTTCTGAGGATATACAGCACCGCTGTATGCATGGCTGTGTCACCGACCAGGTTTTTCAGACAGAAAAGTTCTTTCAAGTCGCCGGGGTCTGGGACATGGCTCATGATGAGATTAATTGCCGTTTCAGAATTGCAATAGATGGCGGTATCAAGAGCTGTGTTCTTTTTAATGTCCTGGAACCTGGGATCGAACTCATTTTTGAGAAGATATTCGGCGACCTTGTAGTGGCGACCACTGATGGCGCGAATCAGGATCTTTCCTTTCTCAAAAGACTTTAGGGTAGTATAGTCGTTTTGTGTGAGTAGCTGTCTGACAGTAGCTTCATCACCAAGCTTTACCGCTGAGAGAAGCTCCTTATAGAGCAAATTTTGAGTCTCGGTGGCCATTTGGGACCAGTACGCGAAGCAGTCTTTGGGACGAGGTGATGAGGAGAAAGGGCATGGGAGAGTGTTGGATACCGTTGGATCTTGAAGGGGATTTACCCCTCAAAAATGCATAGAGTGGCTGCAGGTTTGCTCCCCGCAGCCCAGCCTTCTTTTCAACACCGTTGTCCAGACTGTGAAGCCGCGGATTTTGAGAAACTCCAGGTATCCAATAATCGCAATATGCAAGCAGTCCATTAGAAGAAAGTGTTCATACAACACGGGCTAGGAGGGTGGACGACAGAGGCGCAACTTGCTCACTGCTGGAGGTAGAGGGTGGCGTCGAATGCGGGCGTGCTGCAGAAGAATGCGATTCTGATGGAACAGGGCCCTTCAGCCCCAAGGCCGACCGCCCACGTTGCATCGAGATGGCAGATATAAGACGGGGCTCAATATCTGATCGCGCATACCTGATAGTCGTAGGGTCATCTGTAGCCTTGCGCATCAAGGTCGATACTGAGAAGCTGTGTACGCCCACAGCCCCTCCTTCGCCTAGGGTCCTCGCGGAGGAGAGGGGACAATGGGCGCGCTGCATCGTATTGGTACGTCCTGGAGTGTTCGGCCGCGAAATCGTGTCGGGAATAACATGTCCAAATTGCGAGTTGGTAGGGTTTGCGGGTAACTTGTTTGGAGGAGAAAAGCTCGGTGGTGTCTTGGGGTCGGCCCGTCAGCTGCTGTCAGCCCAGCCGACAACAAACAACAACATAACCTCAGTTGCGTCGACTACACATCGCAAAATGAAGAGTGTGTTTTACATTCTATCAAATAAGTAGGTATTTTATCCCGGCATTTGTTATTTTCACGTCAACGGCACAGGACAGCCCCAGTTCTTCCCCTTTACCTCTCTTCTAGTCACACTAATAAATTAGCGATCCATCAACTAAGCGATTGCGAATAACGTCATGTTTTCCCCAGTCATGTACAACTTGAATTCAACATAAATTCGGCAGCAGGCATGGCTACAATGAGGAAGAGTACTTACTGCAGGGCGGTGGGGGTCGTTAAAGAAACAGCTGTTACTCCACGTGACGGCGCAGGAGGAAAACGGATACAATAACAACAGCAAGACATAGTCTTCACCTCGTCTCCTCGCACCAGCACATTTTATCCTTGGCCAGTCCAACACTCATGTACTTCACCGAATGGCTTTGGCGGGCCCTCATCGCCCATTGCAACAGAGCTGCAACCTTCTTCACGCGACTGCTTGGCCGCCTCGGTCAGGGAACTGCGGATGCAAAGGCCCGTCCTCTCCTGACCAGTACCTCCTCATCGAGATCAAACTAACGTTTTTCCGTCCGTAGACTCCCGCTCGACACATATGCCCCCCATCAATCACATACCACCGACGGCCAGGGCCTTGGCGGCGCGACCTGCTTCCGGCCCTGCCTGAGCATGTTTTTGTCCTCCCGGATCGAGACGCGACGCCGTACGGGGAGGTGTACTATCACACCAAGGGGGACTATGTGGGATTTGGAGCGACCGCGTTCGTGGACCGGCTACCATCCGGCCACATCGTCAAGTATCCCAAGCCGAACCCATGGTGCCCCGAAGAAGAGGATAGATGCCGCCAGCAGATGGAGACCGAGGCAGAAGCGTACAGACGCCTCGGCGAGGCCGAAGCATACAACAAACCCATCGGCGACGGTCAGCGGCGCGTGCCGAGGCTGATTCACTGGGACGCGAGCTCCTGCGCCCTAGTCCTGGAATACCTCCCGCAGGGCGACCTACAGACGTACCTCGACCGCCACAGCCAGTTGGTGACTGCCGAGCAACGGCGGGTCTGGATGAAGCATGCCGTGGAGGCGATGGCTCTCGTGCACTCGGCGGCAATCATACACTGCGACGTCACACCCCGAAACTTTCTCCTCAGCGACGCGCTTGAGCTGCACCTGTCCGACTTTGCCGGCTCCTCTGTCGCCGGCTCCCGGCCGTCCATCACGACAAGTGCGCGATTCCAGGGACCCGGCTGGAGCTGGGAGCCTACCCGCGCACAGGACCTCTTTGCGCTCGGCTCTGTGCTATACTTTATCCAGACTGGCCACGACCCTTACCATGACGTCTCTGAAGAGGAGGTACGGGAACTTTATCAGGCAGCAACATTTCCTAATGTTTCTACGTTGGACTATGGAGGCGTTATTCACAAGTGTTGGACTGGGCAGTTTAATGATGCGCAACAAGTTGTCGATGCTTTAGCTACAACTAGCTCATGATACAAACACTCATAATTATATCAACCCCGATGCTGACACCATTTTCACTATTATGATTAGCAGTGTTCAGGAAAAAGGGTGTAGATGTACCTACCTAATGCGTGTTGTTGTCGCTGTAGCCCTCATCCCTGTGGAGGGCACAGTTGGTGCGGCTGCGAGACTGACCGAGGTATTGCACATTGGACGTGGTCTCCGGGCAATGTTTATTGGTCTTGGCAAATTCCGGGCAGCCATCCGTAATGATTCCTTGTTGCATCTCTCCGGACAGCCGTGGTAAGTTACCGTGCTTTTAAGGTAGCGACACATGACAAGCGGCTTCTGGGGAGGGTTGGTGACTCTGGCACAAAAGATAAGCAAGAATGAGGACATGTCCGTGCCTGTGTTTGGGTTACGAGCGGCTCTTTTAAGGCAGTACATTACCCCTCTTTCCTACGAGACGCCTCATCACATCAGAATGCAATAGTATCTGCAGGGTGACATAGCAAGTGAGCGGGGGGATGAGGCCACTGTCATATGCAGACATCCAAGAGTGTCGCCGACCCGGGGTCCACCATCCAGTTGTTGAACAGCGACGTCGGGTAGTAGCCAATGCTGCGGCGTTGATGCGTTGCCTTCCAAGGAGCTCAGTCCCGGCGTTCATGGTCGCCGACATTGATTGACGGACCAAAACGGATTGCATGGTTCCCGTTTTCGCAACCAAGACGAAAATCTGAAATCGAAAATGAGTCGAGTTATCATGGAAGGACGAGCAGAGTCCTGCGGGTGCCTCTCGGGGACACAGTTGGAGTCGCCTCGCAATTTCGTCCATCACGCTGCCTTGTACTCCAACTTGGACAGGCACAGCTCACAGTCGCCAGCGGCGTTTCAGCCACAGGGTCGAGCCGGATCCAGGCTCTCGAAAAAAAGAATCCGTAGACGGCAGATGCTGATGCCGAATATTCTCGTGCTGAGGTTGGCAGCTCAACGTCAGGCGTACTCGGGCTCGCGTGTCGCTGCCAACGACGCGTGGTGCAAACCATGCAGCTGATGAGCCAAGCTTTCACGGGTTATATCCGGCAAAAAAGACCAGCATTTCCGGCGTGAGGTTCTCAAAGCAGCCATGCATCCCCGCATGCCAACTGCGGGAGGAGAGTCTTGCCCGTCGCGAGAGAATCCTCCGGCCGTTGTGTGATGGGTAGTGCGGCGGGATGAAGTTGTCGGTGGTTGTTGTGTAGAAAGTTCTCTTACCATTCTGCCCATCGAACACGAGTACCTGTGATTGAAAAACTAATGCTAGCCACGCCGTGTAGCCAACCTACCATGACCAGGGCTTGCCTCAGCTGGCGCTTGTGCGCCGTCCTAGGCAGCCACAGACGCGAGGACGACGAGCCAAAACACTTGCCGCGGTAGTTGACTCTAGGATGTTACTTTCTCGCAGAGTACTTTTTCAACTTTAGAGTAACCCACCGTAGCTGTGTCCGTGCTGCCATTGTGACGTCAAGGGCTCGGGGGGTGTTGTATACCAAATCATGTTCATCGTGACACATCACATGATAACACGTCAAGACCGGGCCCTGTGTTCATAATGCAGATAAAGAAATACTGCTGAATGAAGCCCTTAGACAGGGGGTCTTTCTTGGCTCTCCGTTTCTATACCACTCTGCAGCCGGTCAATCTCGACGCCGGGTCAGCTCCTCGACGCTTGAGCTCGGGTTGAAAGACGCGTTGCTCTGATTATGATAACACAAAGCAGAGCGAAGAGGTTGCACACAGGGGGAATTAATCTACATGAGAAAAATCAGTCACATGAGAATAACATTACAGCAATACATCATATTTGCAGACGCCGCCCAGACCTGAGTCTTGACGCCGTGATAGGCCATCCAGCCACTACGAAAGAGGCACAGAAACCGAGTCGAAACACATTCGTTTATTCCTAGCAACCAATACTAGTATCACCCTTGTGTTTAATACGAGTCCCCTTGATCACGAGCTTTGCGTATCGCTGCCTACCACAACACAACATGGTGGCACAATATGATGCTACGTTGGGCTGTCGTTTCGGTTGTTTGGCTGTTGACGCCCAAGGTTGCCATTCAGCCATTCATATCCCTTGAAAGGGCTGTATCACCATGTGCGAGAGCCCCTTTCTAGTCAGCACTCCCCGGGATCCCGGTATCGCGGCTCGGATCATGTGGGCAGCTGGTGAAAAGCTGGTGCAAGGCGACACAGAGGTGTTGGAAAGGAGCACCAACCTCACGAGCCGTCCCAGATTGAATCTACAAAAGCATAAAAAGACGGCAGAGTCCCCCCTTCCCAGGAAGTTGGAGGCCATGGACACACTACCATCCAGAGCCAACCCACTTTCCTCATCACGGACCGCACGCAGCAACTGCCACTCCAGCACGCCAAGGGTCTGTGAGCATACCGCGAACCATCATGCCGCTCAGCAAAGAAGTCCTGGACAAAACTAATATCAAACCGGACAGCAAAGAATGGGCCGAGACCTACGACAGGCTAGAGGCGCGGCAGAAAGAGGCCCAGGCCATCGTCAGCCTCCCCGAGCCGATGCAGCGGACCTTGATCAAAAGAGCAAGCGAGTCAAAACTGCGTCGTGATCCAAAGGCGGAAATTGCACCGCTGCAGGACCAAGTGAATATGGTTGGGATGGCAGGTGAATCCGTGGGGCAGCAATGGACACGGCTTTGGGATACCCATAGAGCAGTTGCGGAAATGTACAAGGGAGAGGGCGGCGGCACTTCAAAGACGCAAGAGGGAAAAGAAACGCCAAAGAAAGACTAGCTTTCATTGTTTCCCTTGGGCTCGTGCGATTCGCAAACTTTCAAATGTTGCGTCTAGCGAGCGTTCTGGTTGGCCATTCACTTGGCCGCTGCTGCTGCTTCAGGGTGTCCAAGGGCGGTTGTAGTCTTTTCTTTATCCAAGTCTTTGTTGGATAATTTCTCGCTAGGTGAATTCGCGAAAACGCCCGTCACTTCGGTGGGATGGCGAATCATCGTGGAGATGCCTGGGATATTTGGCGAGTCGTCGATGAGGGTGGTGCATGTATGGAAGTTCATTATCTAAGACAATAGGCGTCATCGGTTGACTGAATCTGTGATGAACCTTTAGAGACAATTTCATGTGATGTCGCGAGCAAGTAGCCCTCCGAGTAGCCTGCGGTTGGTATGGTGGAGTGCTGTTGTATAACGTTATATTATCAGACGACATGGTCCTTCGTGGAATCGAACAAAGGTAGTCGAACTTCGAGGCTGTTTTCTGAAAGTACATTGGGTCTCCTACAACAGGCCTGTTGCCAGCGGGCATCAAGGATCCATTGTCGGGGAATTCGAGTATTCGAAGCTGCGCAAGGCAGTCAAACGCTGTCAAAAGAAGTAATTCTCGGAAGCATCATCGGCTGTTGCTAGAATGTCGGGGAAGAGCGGCAGACCTGGGATGAACTCAGATATGAAAGCGTTGCGTTTCATCGGTTAGTATAGGGTCGTTCGTATACGCATCAACGACAGGGACTGGGATGAGATATCTAATCATGTATTAGTACATAGTCAGGATTAATAGAGCTGCAGTGGACAAACTGTAAAATTGTGACCTTTCTCTGCAGACTGTCCCAAGGGCAGTACAGTCGCGGGGTGATGGGACGGACAGGCCAGAAAGGTCCATCCCATATCTCCAGGTAGGAGAGATTGAAAGCAGCCCATGTGGCCGCTAAAGCACCTTGGATGCTCGATGATGGGAGTGTCACAATGCGGGCGCCTATGGCTCCCTCCTGCAATGCTTGTACATACCTGGTACGCATCGGCTGCCTGTCCGAGGGCCTTTTCTGGCGAAGGGAACTCATCACCAATAAGGCGCTTTGCGTTGGCTCTTTTCGTTGCGTTGCGTTAAGACCTCTCTGCCAAGAAGAAAAGAGAACCCTTTAGCAGACGCGCATGCCGGCAAAACGCGGATGAGATGCATCCCGTTTGTCGCGGTTGGCAGAAGTACGGTCGGTGCAGGGAATGGTGCTGAGAATAGGGTCAAGTTTCACCAGGGCGGCCCTGCAGTTAGTCAGCGACACCTTTGCAAAAACCCATCATGGCTGCTGACAGCAGTTTCATAATAATCAAACTGAGGAAAAATTACAACTTTCTGTTCGTACACATTAAATGCATTAAATGCGAAGCTGTCTTTACTATAGCAGCGTCAGTTGTTCCGTCTACTGGTTCGTCGCTGTATAAGAGATGAAGATAAAAATACAAGAAAATAAAGCAGAAAGTGCGATAATATATATTTTAAAGACAATAAAAAGAATAAATATAATAAAAAAATAAAGATGATAAAAAATACAGATAATAAAGATGTGAAGAATAGTAAGGATGATTATAGTCAGTAAAGGTAGTGAAGATAATTAAGACGGAGAAATGTTTTATCACTTCAACGTGTTCTGTCCTGCGTTCCAGCTCAGTGGCAGCATAGTGGCCGGTTCTCCCAGCGGTTGGTAGAAGTCTTGCAGCCGTTCCTAGGTGACCTGGCGAGGCCGCTGTAAGAAAAGCTGCTGTGCCTAATTTGCCAAATACTCTGTAGCTCGTTGTGTTTGTCTTCTTTAAGCTGAGTGGCCCATTGCGGTGCCGCGTACATCACCTTGGCTGCGTCTATCCAGGTGGCTTCCGGGACTTTATCGTCGCGGACTTTTAAGGTGAGCATCTAATATTCCACTGAGCTCGCCGTGTGAATTGTATGCTGATGCTGCTGTAGTGCCTGTATGAGCCTCTCGTGCATGTCTGCCGCCTCCGGTCCTGGCTCGTCTTTGCCATATGTGCTGTCTCGCCATTCCCTCACCATGGCCGCGACCAAGCTTTCCACGTGCGCTGTGGCGTCTGCCACAGTGTGGTGTAGCCAGTTGACTCCCTACAGCACTTGCTGTAGCACCGCTTTAGGGCTATAAGAAAAACGAGAAAAATAAGAAAAATAAGAAAAACAAGAAAAATAAGAAAAACAAGAAAAACAAGAAAAACAAGAAAAACAAGAAAAACAAGAAAAACAAGAAAAACAAGAAAAACAAGAAAAACAACAGAACCCCCCCCCTATGAGCCTAATCAGGCCAGTCAGTCTCTTCATACGTTATTATACCACCATTTATTGCTGTAAAAGCACTTCTCGTACGTGAACGCCATGCACTCCGTCCACCGGTACTGCCTGGGTGTACTTTGGCCGGGATTGAGCTCGCAGACAACGGCAGATGATGATCCGGCCTGACCGGGCCGTACTTGGTTCTCGAAATTTGGCTCTGCAGTCACCCGGCCACCTTCCTGTACCCGACAAGTACCTGTGGACGCAGTGCATGGCGCTTCTTTTTCTCCTCGGCCAACTTTTCTCATCAGGCTTCTTGTTCACGTGGCTCCTTGTCCAGCTTGCACGGCCTTCGGGCGGCGGCGAGCATCTCGGCGTAGATCCTCTGCCCATTTCCGCACGCAGCAGTCTTTTGGTATCAAGTCGCTTCTCCTCCGGCGGCGGCGCCGCTTTCGCGAAGCTCTTGAAAAGTGTGCCGGCGCACGGTTCCAAGTGCTGCGCCCACCAAATGTCTCTACCGGCAGCCCCGGTGCCCGGTCACCTCTTCCTCTGCAAAGGGTGTTTGTTTCCTCTTGCAACTGCAGGCTCGGCAACTGTAGCGACAAAGTCGGTGGCGCTCCCGTGGCCAGCGGCAGGCTCGGCATTGCCATCGGCAGGCTCGGCATTGCCATCGGCTGCGCCTTGTTTGGGGGCTGGCCGCTGTAATGACTGGAAGAATGAGGTCAGGCACGAGCGCCGACTACCGCGGTAGAGACGACAGGTTACTCACAGTAGTCCGCTGATCGGATACGTGCCTCCAACGCCACAAAACTTGGTGGGATCGTTTGTGACGGTGTCGATTGCCTCTTGGCCCAGGCAGGGAAAAGGTAAATTGATGAGTGACTCCAACCAGACGTGGGGTTTAAAAGGCTGCATCTTGGATTGACATGGCCATTGAAGACCATTCGACACCTGGACTTTTCTCATGTCATAGCCGTCCAGCATGTCTGTAAGCGCAAGTGAACCGACATTTACTGAAGACTGCCAGTCCATATCGGCTTGATGGCCAAGGAAGGGACCACGTTTAACAAGATGAAGTAAACCAGAATGTAGCCACGGAAACAAGATGAAAAGCAAAAGTTTGACGGGAGTTGGTGGGTGGACTCCATCTATACATATATAGACAGGTACACGCGACCATCTGAGTTTAGGGTGAGTCTCATTTAACAAGACAAACGGACGCGAAAATTCTTCACATCTAGACAAATATGTACGTCAGATATGTAGCAGGCAGCAGTGAATTGGCTTGATGATACAGTGCCAAAACTCTGGTGGATGACACACACTTTTCCATGAAGGATTCGTACGGATGCCGCTCCAATTGTATGTCTTCTTGAGGACTCTGAAGATGGAGAAGATATCTGTTGGCTTCGCTGTCATCATAAACGAAGCAGCTCCACTAGTTGATGGCTCCTCTTGCCAGACATGTAAGAGGATTTTGTCCATCCCTCCAGCACATACGGCCACAGGCAGTAGAGAACACCGCGTCCCGTCAAGATCTTTCCCACAGTCTAATGCCTCTCGAAATTGGGCAACCATTGCTGGTTTTTCGGTGTAGTGTGCCTCTGTTTTCAGTGGCATCTCGACCGACTGCCCCACCGCTTGGCCACCGTTTGGACTTGCTAAAATTCTGTCGCTGCCATAATAAACGGAGACAAAACGGTACTCTCCATCATTAAATTTAAGAAGCCGACGTCGCTCTGAGGTGTCTATCACCACCCTCTACTCCTCTAATTCCACACCTGGCTGACCAAGGATTCAAGCACACCAGGGAGGCTGCTTACGTCTCAGGGTCATAAATTTACCTCCGCCCGAAGCAACATGGTCGGCTGCATGTCGCTGCTGACGTAGCAAGAATACGGTAAGAAAAAGATACTTCTAGAGTCCGCCATCTAGTACCCCGTAGGCTAATACACGCAGCAATTATATCCATATACTGTGTCACCGCATTACAGTTATCTAGGCATCTTGAAAATGCCTTCGCCATCAGACGTGGGATCAAGTCGTGAATGCATCGTGTATGCCAGAGATACGGCTGACCTGGCCGCCCAATCCAAGGCTTGACGCCTCTTCCGACGCCTCCTTCGCAAATGACCTGCTCCCAGGGATACATCATCGAACTGCTTGGTGAGCCAATCATCAATAAGGCAGGGAAGCAGGATGCAGTCACGAGCCATAACGGAAGCTGATTTGCCCTCATAAAGCCTCCTGGCTGATAGCCCCATAAAGCCACCGTCAGGCAAGAGATTCACAGTGTTTCATAAAACCCAGTTCGCAGATAGCGTTGACATTGGCGGCATCACCCTGGCAAAGAACAGGCACCATGCAAGCATGCGCGTGGTCAGCAGCAATATGAAGGGGAGTGTTCCCAAGGTTACACTTGTCTTGCGCCGAGCGAGATCAGTGTGGCTGCCACAGTCGGGTGACCAAACTTGGCCGCCATATGAAGCGGGGTCATACCATTGGCGCATCGCGAATGGACAGATGCCCCTCGACCAAGCAGCGTTTGGACAAAGCTAGGACATCGTCTCTGCGCGGCATACATCAAGGGTGTTATTCCTGAGTAGCTTGTAGACCTGACACTCGCACCAAGATCAAGCAGCTGACAGATCGTTTCGAGACTTCCGTGTTGTGCCGCGCGATGGAGGGCTGTCTCGCCATAGCAGTCTAGCATATCAATCTCCGCGTTCCAACATAATAGAGCCGCAATAACTGCATTGCGGCTATGACAGGACGCTAAGTGCAGAGGAGACAAGCCTACATTATCAAGAGCATTAACATCTCCCCCCCCGGCCAAAAGCTGAACAACAACGTCAGGATGTCCCGCCATGGCGGCGGATGTCACCGGAGTAAAGCCAAGCAAGCTTGGGGAGTTGATGTCGGCAGTGTACGGTAAAAGAGCGGCAACGGCGCGAATGTTATTGTTTATCGCGGCTTCGTGGAGCGGGCTCATCCCAAAATCATCAGATTGATCATGATTCGCGCCGTGCTTAAGCAGTGCATCGATGATAGTTGGTCGGTCCATGCGCGCTGCGATGTGGAGAGGAGAGGTTCCCCGATGGTCAGTCTTGTTGGGATTGGCGTTTGCCTGTAATAGAACCGCTTTGGACGGCACAATGGAGTGCAGACTGGCCGTAGTAAGAGCACAGCTCGTTTGCATCAAGCCCACTTTGAAGGAGTAGCTGGATGATGGTAAGGTGCCCGCCACCCGCAGCGAGCATTAAAGGGGTCCGTCCGCAGGCATCGATAACTCCAGATATTGGGGCATTGGCCTCCAAAGATGCTTGAACTGCCGCTTGGGCTATTGTGAAATAGCCATTTAATGCCGCCCAAAGAAGTGCCGCGTGCCCGTTTAGCGCGTCACGGTAAAGCAGGTACGACTGGTACTCGTGAAAACTTTTGTGGGATTTGATGAGAGAAGATAAGTCTTTTACCGAAAGGTACGACACGATCATGTGTTTGATCTCGGGAGATAGAAGTAAAAGAGCAGCCATTTTGATTATGGGTGTCACGCCTTCCCTGAAGCATGCCCGTCCACACAGTGGTTTATATTACAGCCAAGGCCAGCCTGCTTAAGGCTCTTTGACATCACTTGGATGCATGCAGGCCATTCTCCACTCGCCCCCCCGGTGGCTATGAATGGAAATTAAAGGCTGCCTCGGCGCTTGTCTTCCGGCTTTTTGCTCCGTTTCGGCCCCGCCAGCCCTCCGCTTCCTCCGCCCCCCCCCTGCTCTCCCGCCCCGCCCTCCGTCATGATTATGTTGCCTATCCGTGCTCCCCGTCATGTTGCCTCTCCTTGCTCCCCCGTCATGTTGCCTCTCCTTGCTCCCCCGGCGTGCTCCCTCTCCTCTTCTTGCTCCCCGGCTTGACCTATCCGCTAGCCTTTTCACCCACTAAAGCTAAGCTTGCCACGGCCAGACGCTGACTACCGCACTTGGCTGTGATAACTTCTCCATAACGTCTTGTAGCGGCAGCGGTTGTACTTTAGTGCCACGCGACGGAACCTTCGGCGGGGAATGAGTGCCACGGCTAGGATACATTTCATAAATGCAGTTAAAAAATTCCCTGACATTTTTGGTGATCCTGCTTCTATTAGTAGATGTTAGCTTTTGTAAGATGCTGATAGGCACACCTCTGCCGCTCATAAACATCTAGGTAGTCATCACTAGACTCCGATCCGGCCCAGTAGAGGTAACCACGCTCATGGTCCTCAAGAAATGAAATCGCAAGCTCTAACGGTGCTGGGCTTATGATTCGTTCATTGCTCGCATTTTGGTATCTCAAGAATTGCAAGACATCATAAATAAAAAGCAAGGACTGGTTAGCCACTAATCAGTTTCAACCGGTAGGCTGTGAAATTGTTGCCTCTGCATTGGTAATAGACTCGTATCTGGCCGACATGCCCTGTAAGTGAACTAGCCGTCAGCGACCGAGCAGGTGCTAATATAGAGCTTAGTTTTCCCACCGGAGGAGACATATGACGGCCTCTATAGAGGGCATGTACTAGCCGTGGAGAAGAACCTCGGCATGCCGGGCATATGCGCCATAGTCCAACAAAGGTTTACTTCCATCGCGAGTATGGTACAGTCAGAGCTTATTTCACCGCTAACCCAGCATGTTGCGAGGATTCAAGGCTCCCCATTAATGGCCTCGGTTTTGGCCGGACACCTGCCGGGGGCCGGAGAATGGCTTGTGATCGCCGCACTCGCAACCGGACGCGCCGTGAAAGGGGCCGCTCCGTGCCCATGTTCAGCTTAATGTAAACTATTTAAATAAATCTCCACATCGGACAACCTATCTCGGTAGCATGGCAGCATTGCTATGGCATGTACTGCAAACAGCATCGTCTCGCGGCCGTCTCCTGTTGTGGCTGAGTGTCGCTCTATGGTTATCCACCAGCTTGTTCCGTGTTGTCCGGGTGTCGCTATTTTCTACGGCTGCAGAAGTCGAGCGCCTTTCAGACACGACCGATGCGCTACTCTGCACCGTTCGCCTCACTCGGGCAGTAAAGCTCCGTCCAGGCTGCCATTTCTATCTGTATTTCCCTCAAAACTTCTATGTTCTTCTTGGTTTTAGCAAGTATAACCTTCTCCAGAGCTTTACGGTTATGGCGCTTTGGCATCCTACGGAGGAGCCGCGCCTCGTATCTAGTGTCAGCTTCTTGCTGTCCCGGCATGGCCATGATGCAACGGCGATATCTAAATTAGGTGAAGGTAGTTGTGTCTTGCTTGATGGTCCCTATGGGCAGGACCTTGCCCTTGAACGGCAAGAAAACGTCATTCTAGTGGCAAAGGGTATGGGAATTGCGGGCGTACTGCATGTTGCTCTAGATCTGGCCATTCGACGATTTCATGACAATAGCGTGAAGGACAGAATCGAAGAGCTGAAGAAACTGACCCGTGGGACTCTGGATTCGACACAGAGTAATCATCATCTGAGAGAAATTTCAGAGCTACGCCAGATTAAACTCTTCCGAGATGTAACGAAAAAAGTCGTCATATTTTGGTCGCTTGAGAAGAATTCTCAAATGGACTGGGTGCGGAAACAGATGAATGAGCTACAAGGGCTTGACCTACACAATGTTGGTTTTCACCAAGAGTTTAGACCGTAATTGATGCAACGCTAACCAACATGATCGGTTATGTGTCACGGACCTTGGGGGATACGATGTTGCCATTACTCGCTATTGTTAGTCGCTGTGGCTTGGGTAGTGAACCGGGCCAGCCAGCGAGATGGCTAATGAAAGCGCTAACGAGGAATTCTCACCGGCTAGCTCTCTCTCTGGCTAGCTGCAAGGCATATACGATTGAATTATACTGCGATACATATGCTTGGTTTGGGTCATAATTCGCGCCATACTTGAATGCAATACTCCAAAATAGTGATAGGAACTGCAAGAGGTAAAAGGTAATGGTAGAGCACTTGTGCAAGAAATAAAACTGGTCGTTCATTCATTCTGCATGAGCATATTGACATATTAAAACAGGCAATTTCGCAACTTCCGAACTTCGCGATCAAAAGCAAGCGAATCCTGTTGGCTCTTAGCGGATTGGTCAACTCGCTTGCGCTTCCAATTCGACGACATCGGCATTAGCGGCGTTCGCTGTTCCGGGATAGCTGCTCTCTCAAAATCAATCAGCATTACCTGGTCATTTTTGCTATTTCGCAAGATGTTATCAGGTAATGGGTCCGAGTGTAGTACCCCACACCTCTGCACAGCTCGCAATGAGATCTCAGCCTTACGGATCAGGCGATCACGGTGTCCAGGCCATTGCGCAATAGCTCTCGCAATTGGAGCCCCAGCATAACTCATGAGCACAATACGCACAATTTGCACGATGCCATCGTAATAAAAAGAGCGGACATCCAGCCCCCCTAACACCACGGGCACGTGTAGACCCTGGATCTCGGCCAGACGAGCGTATATAGATTCTTCATGCTTCAAATCGCCAACAAATTCTGCCGGCACGCCTTTACCAACAAATGTGTACCCGTGGGAGAACAAGGTCACTTTGAATAAAGCACCGCGGGTTCCATTTGTGTGGAGTGATTTGCACCCTAGCTGCGTGTCTGGATGCAAATCCTGCGGGGAGAATTGCTCGGACAATCGACGAATGAGCGCGGCTGGGCTCAATCGATGCCGATTGACACCATGGACTGATACATTTGGACAAGTTGGATCTAGTGGAGCTTGCGTTTTCAAGCCCTGCAAACAATTTTGTGTGCAGTACTCCCGGACTGCGCCTTTTGTGCTTGTATCTCTCGAAGCAGCTTTCGTGGCAGCCCGGCGACTCGAAGAGTTGGCAGCTCGTGACTCTCGTGGACTTCGGCTCGGTGTGTTGGGGTCGAACCCCTCGTCCGAATTTTCGTCATCGTCTGATGTTGAGATGTGCTGCGAAGGGTCACAGGAAGCCGCGCTAGCTAACATAGCTCTTGCCCTTGTCTTCACCGGAGACATGCGCAAGTATCTATCTCGGCTTCGAGTACTGGGCTTGAAATCGGAAGCTGGAATGTCTTTTTCTTCAATTTCGCCGAGAATATCATCGTATACCATCTCCCATTTGTTTAATTTCGCTTCCGCCCATTTGACCCAACCATTGTCCCGTGGGATGGTTTGCAGCGCACGAAGAGTAAACGCCAAAACTTGGCCCAAAGCAGTGAGGTGCAAGCGGTTATCGCCATCAAGATCGGCTGCCCAGCCGGTAGACTCGCCAACGTCTTCTTTTGGGACCGAGAGATAGTAGTATGCGCACTCCGGCTCATCACGGTTCACATGAATATATATGAATGCTTCTCCAGTACAAACGTAGCCGAATTCAATACCGCCCGTGACCATGTACGAATATGCCTGCGTGATGACCGCCGCAACAACGCGTCGACATATGATCTCTGGGGTCTCATTTTCTTGAAGGCGGACTATATCATCAAGGTCCATGTCCACGAGGCCGGCCTTGATGTGCGCTAGAGAAAGCTTATGGGGCGCCTTATATTCCACGATGAAAGCAGGTATCCGCACGGAGCTCCCTTTGTTGTAGACGCAGAACTGATCCGCCTTTGGTCGCGCAAGCCTTTGCTGCCGGGGCTTCTGATGGCTTTCTTGGCGGGCTGTTGCAGAGACGGATGCCGTCCCTCCCGATTTCGCGGCAAGTCGTCCAGATCGCCGTAGAGGGGCTGTCTTTAGACTCAAAGAGCTTATATCTGTCACAAGTATTCTCTCGTCCGTCAAAGTATTCGCATGGTTTTCGAATGCAACGTCTCCTTTCAGTTGAAACGTTTCGCGAAGTGGAGTGTATTTGTGCAGCTGTTTAACGACTGACGCAACACGCGTCTCAACTGTTTGCCGTTCGAAGTATCCTAGGTCAAGCTCTGAGCTTAAACTCCGCTGTCGTAGGTCTTTGCCATTGTCCTCCAACACCAACAGAGGCGTAAAGTGGCGCTCGGTGACGAAATCAGCAACCATTAGCGCCTTCCATATCTTAGCTTGCTCCCGTGGGAAATTTGTCCATTCTCGGATGTGATCTGGGCGGAGTTTCTGTTCGGCGTTCGCGGGGTCACCTTTTGTTGAGGATTCTTTGTCTTCCTGGATGTCGAGACCAAGGAATAAATGTTGGTGGCACGCATCAAGGAACTCTAACAGCGTTGTGTTCTGGGTCTGCTGAGTCTGAAGCCTCAGTTGATGTTCAGCTGCGTCGCGTTGTTGCTCAGCTGCGTCGCGTTGTTGCTCGACTTGTTTTCGTAGCCGTTCCTCCTCTTCCAGGCGCTTCCGCAGACTTTCCAACTCCCCGAAATTCATTTCGTATTACAGCGCAGCTCGACTATCGATGGCCAGAATTGTCATGTTGGCTTCGAGCGGTCTGTCAATCGATCCTCCGGCCAAGAGTACCTAGCGGCGGTTAGAGTGGTACGTCGCGTCAAGAGGGCATGACTAATCACAACCGCCTGGTTGCGATGGAAACCCGCGGGGCTGCCCTGGCTGGCGCCAGGCTCTATTTGGTGGCTTACATGGTCCAGTCTTCACGTTTTGCCAGATGTTCCTGATGCTATACTTTCATCTTATATAATTTATCGTGCTACCGCGCTTGAATACATTTAGCTTCAAAATCTAGGTTTCCTTCAACTGACAGCAGAACAATACAAATACGACGGGGCTGCGCGGGATGTGACGTATACGTACACTTACTCATGCCAGCGACCCCAAACGCTATTGCGGAATTGCTTTGTTTTGGCGGCTTCGAACTCAACCGGGTCAATAGGGTTGTCTTCGTGCTGCCTCAATATGTCCAGAGAGAGTGTCAATAGCTTGGCTGGGTCGATATCCCGAGCTCGCGGCCGCACAATGGGCCATGATGCGTTGGCATCGTCACGAGTCATCTTTTGCAGTGATAGGTATGAGGAGTGCGAACGCCGACGCTCACAGGAATCAGAAGTAGGGAAAGAAAAAAGGCGCGCACACCAGGAGGCGAGGAGGGGGGTGCATCCCTATTTAGAGAGAGGTGGCCATGCAACTCGTCACGTTCAGCCGTGGCCCCCTGCTTGCAGGCGCCAGCGATGCAGAGCAAGCGGCGGAGGGGGGGGGTGTTGCCTCCATGGCCGTGTCCCAGAACAGGGGGGGTCCGGCGCTAGGGTGCTGTCGATTCTGTAGACCGGCGCCGGCCGCCGGAGGTGTTGCCTGGGCTCTTCGAGCAAACCGTTCCGGACGGTACGGCATTATAGTGGGCCTCGGAGTAAGGCCGGCTAATTGTCGTTCCTGGGGGGAAGACGTCCCGTTTGCTCCGCTGAAGTTAAGCTATTGACCGGCAGATTAGTAGTTGGGTCGGTGACGACCAGCCAACACCGACTGCTGTATGTTTTCTTTTTTGTCGGCTCGACAGAAGCTCGAAGCAGCTGATGCTTTGGCCAGTCAGACTGTCGGCCAGCTGTTGGCTGCCTTTATGGTGGGCAGCCTTGAGTTTCGTCTTGGTGTCGACTTTTGACAGTACCGTGGGGTTTTGCGACCAAGTCCATAACTCGCTCGCTGAAGTGTACAGACTCGCCTTAAAATTGACGCAACATTTCCATGGCAGGATGGCCACTTGAGCTCTCGTGCGACTGCTCGTTTGATGCCTTTGTGAATGGCGACGGGAAGAAGGAATTTCACCCGTGAATTCCGTTCGCGCTTTGAATCCACCAGCCTCTGCTCTGGCTGGCTAGAGCACAGCGCCGTCGTCTTCGCCAAGCACAACGGAAGGGGCTGCTGGGTCTATTCCCGGACGCGCTGGAGACTGGCGGGTCTGGGGGTATACGAATCCGGCTGCTGCTGTTCCAGGGCGGTTATCGAATGTACGTGGAGTATATCAGGCCGGTCGCAGGACTTTGGGTAGGTGAATGGCTGTGTTTTCGTCGAAGAGCTCAGGCAAGCCGAGGGGCTATTTTTCGGCTTGTCGATTGGCCTTTTCGTCATCATCACAGGCCATTGTCGTAGGCACGACAATTGCAATGAAATGATGGATTTTTCCGGATTGGTTGAG
This sequence comes from Cordyceps tenuipes, assembly GCA_025583755.1. Taxonomy (NCBI): domain Eukaryota; kingdom Fungi; phylum Ascomycota; class Sordariomycetes; order Hypocreales; family Cordycipitaceae; genus Cordyceps; species Cordyceps tenuipes. The sequence continues at coordinate 29,413 of JANZYN010000110.1, forward strand.
GATGGAGCGATTGAGAGGTGATGGGGCGAATGGGGACAATATAAAGGAGGGGGATAATACTGAAAGAAGATAAGTCAGATAAGATCTTGTTTGTACATGCCAGAACCGAATACGGCAACACCGGCTCCGGAGCAAGTGCTCCGCAAGACACAAAGTGCCAGACTGCAGAACCTCACTCGACAACAGCACCACACCACTTACACAGTGTGGTTTCGAGCATTCTGGAACTGGGAAAATGCTCGGACTACGATTTAAAGTTTGCTTCAATTCATGCAAAACATGGGCTGACAGAACGTCATTACGACCCCCCTCCTCCCTTGATCCCCAGTTTCAGAACTTCTCGCATGGCCACTCGCTAGTGCCATACAACACACGGCCAAGGCGCCGATTGGCAACCACCATCTCGATCCTGCTTTTGTGGGCTATTGTCAACGGCCAAGCAAGTATCGAACGGGGACGAAGATCTAGAACGTTTCTACGCTGCCCCGCAACCGTTACTGGATGACCAGCGCAATCTCACCATTTTTCACCTTTTTCCTCATGCACAACTTCGCAACTTGCTTCTCGAGAAGAACCAATCCCATCCAGCCCATCGTCGCCTTGTCCGTCCCTGCTGCCAGCTTACCCAACTGTGCGGCTCGCGGCTCGCCGCGTCTCCCGGATGCGCCCATTGTTCTTCCCCAGGGCAGACGCCAGTCTCTTGACGCCGTCGCCTGATAGCGCCCACCAAGCCCGCCCCCGGCCCACGACCGTCGGTCCGGTCTACGATGCCGACAACGCTGGGCGCCCGGTCGAGCCCTGGGCGCCGGCGCTGGCCACGTGCGTCTACCCGCCCAAACTCGACCCGTACGCGCCGTCGTCCTTGCCGGAGGAGACGTCGGGTGTCCTCAAGTGCCGCTACCTGCGGCCCTGTCTGGCCGAGAATGAGCGACTAAGGCTGTCCATGCTGTGGTACTATGGGCGGCATCTCGAGGACGAGCCGGAGCTGCTCGCCGGCCTCCAGGAAAAGGCGTGCCTGGCGCAGGAATCGTGCGGGTGGGAATTTGCCGTGATTGGGCTGCTCGACGTCAACGTCTATATCCGCCTGGTAACGGCCGGTGGCCTCGACTTGGGAATCTTACCCCGCGGCGAGACCATCTGCGCGCACACTGTCACACAACCGCCTGGCGTACGTGACCGGCCTGTCCCTGCATAATGCGGTCTCGTGAAACCCCCGCTAATAGTAGGCAGAGCGTTTTCCTTCTTCCGAGTCTGCAGGAGGATTGGCGGTTCCGCCAAAGCCCGTACGCCGAGCAAGGCGGCTTGGCAGCCTACGCCGGCATCCCTCTTCGAATGCAGCACGAGTCTGGCGAGTGCGTCGGGCTGGGCTCTATCTGCGTCGCCTCGGCCACGAGCCAACCCCCGCTGTCGCAGCAGCAGCAGCAGACCCTCACACGGCTCGCCGACTGGGTCGTCGCCGATATTGTGCAGTGCACACGCGCACGACGCCAACGGGAGCGCCGCCGCCTGGCCGAACTCGTTGAAAGCGTCGAGAACGGCAGCGGCACCCAGGATTCCCACGAAGCGGTGCTCGGGATTCTCCAGGAAGCCTACCCAGGAGAGGTCATCCGCATACAACCATCCGATGCAGATCGCTGCGACGTCAACGGGCCCGAGGTCCTACCACCAGGTCTTAAGAACGGTCTGTGGGAAGATACTGCCTACGTAGACGAGATCATCGCAACAGCCAATCAAAATGATACCCCCACGGACAGGATAGTGCGCCTCATGTCCTCGCAATGCGATACGGAACTGGGTCATTCACTGCTTGTTGTTGGCACCAAGGATTTTCGACGCATCTTTGATGACGTCGATGCTTGGTTCATACAGACTTGCGCAAATCTATTAACCCGAACATGGCAAAAACGCCTCCTTACCGAAGCCATCAAGGCCAAAGAAAGATTTCTTCGAGGTGTATCGCACCAACTAAGGACCCCCATTCACGGGATTCTCGGTGCTGCTGAGCTTCTATCCGAAGAGCTGAGAGCCATTTCGTTATCCGAGACCTCATTGAGGTCCGCATTGGTAGACATGGAGAGTTCTTCTATTGCGGGAAAAACTTCACTATATCTCGATACCATCTCCGGAGCTGGCCGAGAACTCATGTCGACCGTCAACAGCATGATCACGCTGAATAGATGGGCTGACATTGCACTGGCTGAGAGACGGTACGCCATGCATGACATCAGCGATCTGGAAGAAGCGCTATTGAAGCAGGTGTCGGAAGCGTCCGTCGGCCAAATAGGAATGAATGCCTCTATATTCTGTCACTGCGAAATCCCAGGCGCCAAGCTTCGCACGGATATAAACCTGCTGCGAGATGCAATCTGGCCCCTGGTTCATAATGCCATCCAAAACACGCCCGAGGGAGTCGTCACCATCAAATTCTCTATGCGGCAGGGTACAGAGACATTCACGATCGACGTGGAGGATACAGGACGCGGCATCCCCCCGCAAGACCAAGAGCGCGGTTTTCAGCTCTATGAAAAGGTCGATGAGCATTCGACAGGTGCTGGACTGGGGTTGACTATTGCCACCAAGTTTGCTGCGCTGTTGCATGGCTCGGTCGAGCTTGTCTCGTCGCTGGTCGGCCATGGTACGCACTTCCGGGCAACATTTGACGACATGGTCCATGCAGACTCTGCCAACTCTCTAGCCGCACCATCTTTATTTCAGAATTTGCCACAAAATTATGACAATTTGGACAAGAACCTGTCTCGTCATACTCTGTCCGCAAACTTTGCTGAGTTTTTAACCCGCACGGGCTTCACGTCGGACCGCACATCGACTCATTTCACGATATTCGAATACAGCAGCGACAGAGAAAAACTTGGCGTCAGGGCAGATGTGCTTCCCGAGCAGGTTGCCATCTGTTTAGTGCCGCAGTCGGTCGACGCTGAGTCTCTTGAAAGTCTGCCCAATGTTGTTTACGCAACGGCGCCATTTTCTACCGTGCGGCTTGTCAGTGCGCTTCAGATGGCGGATGAGATGAGCGCCATGCTGCGGTCGACAGAAGTCGTCGAAACTGATCCCGTTGACGAGAAGAAAGATCTTGGTGGCCATGTTTCGCCGTCCACTACAGATGAAGGCTACAACTCCATGGATGGGTCATCGCCGCTGCCTCGGAGTGAAGAGTCTATCCAGGTAGAGCCTCGCGGAAATACGTCAATTTCTTGCTTTTCGGCCACCTGCGAGTCTTCAGATGGTGCAGCATCGAAAGGCGCACAGCTTCGGCTGCCGACGAGATCAGCCGCGCCCATGGTGCTAGTGGTTGATGACAACCTGGTCAACCTAAGCATCCTGCAGATGTACTGCAAGAAGCGCGGGTTGCCATTTCTCAGCGCGACCGACGGAAAGCAAGCTGTCGATGTCTTCTCGAAGCACCAAGCTTCGCCTGCAGCGAGCGACGCGCCTATCGAGCTGATCCTCATGGACCTGCAGATGCCTGTCTGTGACGGTCTCGAGGCTACGGCGCAGATTCGCACGCTGGAGCAAGATAAAGCATGGGCCGCGAGCGTCGTCCTCATGGTCACGGGCCAGGACAGCCAACCAGACCGGCAGGCGGCGAGTGCGGTCGGGGCAGATGATTACTTGGTCAAGCCTATTGGCATTGCGCGGCTGGACGCTGAGCTGAAGCGATATTTTCCTCTATTCAAGAGTCAGTCTGCAAGATGATGCATTCAGCTGAAAAAAAAAAAAACGAAGAAATTTCATCATTGAAGATATGCTTGTTGATGGCGTTGAAAATTTGCGACTCTAGGCGTTGGAAAGGTAGTCGAGGTTTTCAAAGAAGTTTTGTGGAAAAGACAATGTTTAATAGGTGATCTGCACGTCGGACTTTGAACGGCGTCCTGTGATATATAATAATTGATTCTTATTCCTGCGGGCTGGCTGGAAAAACGTCGAACCTTTCGCGGCCCTGATTTTAACGACAAGGCGACGGCCTGTGCCTCACTGGTCCAATAAACAAGAACCGCAAGGTGAAGCACATATGCTCACAATTGAGGTTTCAAAAGGTTAGCAGGCTGCCATTTCTCAACATCCGATCGACGCTGTTCTGTACGGTCTGGAAGCGGGTAATGCCGCACGTCTCGCTCTCCAGGTGGTTGAGGATGGCAGCCAGCGTCTTGAAATCGCGACAGTTGCGATTCGGGCAGTGATAGAGCGCCTGCTGGTCTGCGCGGTGTCAGAAGCGGTCCTGCGCAAGACACGCGAAGCAAAGGAACCCCGGGTCGACGACTCACGAGCTGGCGAGTGGGCGTGCTGGTTCAGGCCCTGCAGGCTGTTGAACTCGCGGCCGCAGAGGTAGCACTCGAACGCGTGGCCGTTCCAGGCGCGATCCGTGACCTCGTACTGGCACGAGCTGTCCCATTCCAGCAGCCGCTTGGCAATCGCGCCGTGGGGGTCCTTGCTGCGCACGAGGCGGTACATGGAGTCCCGGTCGGTGTGGACGTCCGGGCACGAGTTGGTCTCGAGGTGGTGCGCCAGGCCGGCGGCGGTGGTGAAGTCGCGCTGGCAGTAGGTGCAGGAGAGGCTGGCGCCTACGTGGCGGCTCGAGTTGAGGTGCTGCGCGGGCCTCCGGGTAAGCGTCTGCGTGGATGCATCGCGGACTGGCACGGCCTGTTCCCGTGGTGTTGGTTTCGGGGTTACTCGCCGGGACAACTCACCATGCGGAGGTTGTTGTAGCTTTGAAAGGTGCGACGGCAGTCGAAGCAGTAGTTATGCTCGAGATGTTCGTGCTCCTCGCAGTCTTCCTTGCCCGGAAAAGTCATGTCGCAGATGGCGCACTCGACAGGCCAATGGTCCTTGGCGTTCATGTGCTGGTGCATGGCGCGCTCCGTGTTGAACTCTCGTCCACAGGCTGGACACTCGTATTCTGAACAACAATACATTGTGGCTGGGCGGGATACCGAATGTATCTTTCTGCTTTTCTTCTGTGTCTTTTGCTTCCAGGAGATTCAGGGTCAGTGGCATGAATGAATCATCGTCAGGGACAGTGGGAGATGGAAGTCCATGGACTCAGGGGCGGGGCCGTCGCTGTTTTTGTCTTGGTGAATGACAACCCCCGAGTATGAATCACGTGATGGATGTCCTCAATGGAGTTAATTAATTCGAATGCTCTTGTTATGATACGTCATGAATTTATCATATTTGCATGAATGCGCATGGTACTGCTGCTCTGTGGCCACGTGTTGGTTCATTGTTGGTACCCTGGAGGAAGTGCGAAATCACAGCCAGCTGGTGGCCCCGACTTGTTGGATGGAAACTCGCCCTGTAAGGCGGGGTTTATGGCAGCTGACTGTATTCCGTGACTGTTGAGTTGGATTTGGGGCTTCGAGTTACACGGTGGTTGAGCGGCTGGCTGATGGTGGCTAACATGCACTATTTATACTCAGGCGACGACGTGTACGAGCTTGAGCGGCTGCACAATGACGAATCCAAACAACAAGGATGAATGCGAAACCGGGTGTACACATGGAATTTGCCCTTGATTTCATCCTAGTTACATTAGGCGCTTCGGTGCCTTTTATTAGTAGCAACTGGCCTCGCACCGTTGCAGGACGCGCCGCCAGCGTGTCTCACGGACTGGGAGTCCGCATCCGCCATCAAGAATGACTTCGTGTGCTTTGTATGCTCTGTGCAACATCTAGACCGCACCGCCATGGGAGACCGCCAGCAGCCTTGCTAGATATTGCGTCCTTGTCAGGGGCCCTGATAGAATGAGCTTGTGTAAGTAAAAGAACACGGCTGCCACACCTCTTCTCTCGCCCAAACACGTGCAGACGAGCTGCTTGCTACTTTATTCTTCAAGTATAAAAGGAATCCAATCCAACCTCGTTCCTTTTGCTTATCCTTCCTCCCTCCCTTACCTATCAACCTCTCCCTCCCTCCTTTACCCATCGAATTCTCGTCTCTCTTTCTCGCTCACACATCAACAATCGATCAAGCAACTACACGTGCTTACTTCTCGACAACATGGGAAGTCGGAAGGCTCTCTTGAAAGATGGGTTGTCCGCATTTGCCAGTCTTCGAATGACGTGCTTCTGGGCCGTCCTTATCCTCAACGCCGTTTTTCTCGGCAAACTCGACAGGAATCATCTTCAGATCCACGGACGTCTGATCACCTCTGAAGTCTTGGTAGCTCTTGTCCTCATCTGGGAGTTTTATGTGTTTCAAGTCATCAGGACCCTCTCTGAGAAAGAGGGTAAAGGCACCCGCGCGTTCGTCCTCCTTGCGCAATGTGTTCCTTTGGGAGTCAGTATTTACGTCCTATGGGCGTATAAGAGCGGTTTTGGGAGTTGCAGCAGCTACGAACAAACACCATTCGGACACGTTACCGGTAATGAGGACTTGCCCACCGTGCAAACATCCTGCGGAATGCAGGCGGCCATCGCTAACTTAATGGTCGTCACAACGTGAGTACATCGATAACTACATGCTTCCCTGACTAATTTCTTCTTCGCAGGGCGCTCTCAAACCTCAACATCCTGTTACTGTTAGTGAGCATTTGCATAATATTCAGAAGATCCATAAGATCCCGTACTAGAGAATGGTGACAGAGTTCGGGATGGAAAGATTGCCTCATGGAATGATGACAAAGTTAGGGATCATGCTGGGATGACTTTTCCGCTCCGTTTTTGAACTGCACTTGAGCAGCAAGCTAGAAATGGCGAGGCATGGGAATGATGGATAGATGTTCGACCGAATAATAATACATTGACTTTCAATTTTCTTTCGTTTTTGACGAGTCTGAAAGTGCGGCCACAGACAAGAGAAATCGGGTATCCTCTAGACTCAGGATTCCCGCAGCCACGTAACCGCAGCATGCGAATTCATACACGTTTGTGCCACTGCTGACTCCGTAAAACGTACAGGCCGTATCATGGAAAGTAGTTGATCTGGCTGCTGGACGAATTTAGCTTTCTTCGGCAGCTACGACTGGGCGGACAGCAGCCTGTTTAGGAGTGACGAAAGAGTGACGGCCTTTACCCACTGTGGAAGCTTGTACCCGCTTATCTGCTAGGTAGTATGAGTATGGAGTATGGAGTAGATCGGCCGGGGTTGGGAGTGCTGGGGGCAGAGAGGATCGAGGTTCTGGTTGTTCTCGTCTTGAGCGGTGCAGGGCGAGCGTAGGGTTGTGCGGTGTTGAGCCGGCGTGATGACCGAGGATGGAATTATGTGAGGGGATTTGTCTGTGATGTGATGAAGCGTTATGCAAGGAGTTGGAGTTGGATGGGGGGAGGAAAGGAGGAGTGGAGTGGGGTGAAGATGGGTGTGGCTGAGGCCGTGGCGCAGACCGAGTTTGGGGGCAGATGAGGCTGGTGAGTTGATTACTGGTGTGTATAAAAGTCAAGGCAGATGTGCATCATTGAAGCAAATAAAAAATAAAAATGCGAGAAAAAGAGATGAGAGTCACGCATAGTATTTCGATCTTGTTTGAATCAATTGACACACTTGGTCAGCCTCAATGTCAAAAGGCGCAGCAAGCTGAGGTTGCCTTGCCAGGCCAGGCGTCTGCGCACCCCCTAAACCCCTCAAACACGACTAACCGCACGCCCCAACAAACAGAGGCGCTCGCGTTGTTGCGCCGCGCACTAGCAGACGCTCCGCAAAGTCGCCATAGTAGCCTGTTAGAGCACCCACTTTAGCACGCCCCCAGCTTTTCCGTCTCCTTTGCCTTTTCCTTTTCGCTGCCGGGCTTCTGCTTTGGCCTTTGGCCTGCTCAGTCCGTCCAAAGGCTGGGTCGCTGGCTCGCTCGCCCACCCTCCCTCCCTCCTGTCCGCCGTCCGTCCGTCCCTCTCTTCTCTTTCTTTTCTCTCCTCTTCTTCTTCTGCTCCCCTTCTCCCACACATCATCTCGTTCCCCCCGACTATCGTTGCATTTGATAGCTCTGCTGCGTCGTGGTTGTCTAAACTCAACACCCGACCCTCCTTCGTTTTATTCTCTCACCCGCTTACACCAGCCCACCGAACACCATGTCCACCCGCAAGAGAAAGCAAGAGGATGAGGAGGACGAGCTCGTCTCTCTCCCCGAGGAGTCTGATGGCGAAGAGGAACCCGAGTATGTTTTTTCCTTTGCTGATTTTGGTCTTGTATTGCTGCGATGGCTGCGATGGCTGCGCTGGGCGGCGGCCCGCCTAGTCAGCCGGCAACCCTGTTTGCGCCTGCTACAGCTACACAGCGCATGCCAGCCAATTCATCACCAAACTTGCAATTCATCTCCAAATCACATGGAACTTTATGCTGATGCAAGTAGATACATTTCCTCCGAGGATGGCGACGACTACGAAGATGAGGAGGAGGATGCTGAGGCTGAAGGCGAGGATGCCGAGGACGATGAGGCCAATGGTCAGGATGGTAAGTCATTTCTACAAGTTGCGCGCTGCAAGTTGCGCGCAACCCCCAAACGCATTGGCGACGCCTTGTGGCGGTAAACCACTCACTAACACGGCCAGACGATGCGCCGCCTGTGAAGAAGCGCAAGACGGCTCCTGCCGCCGACCAAGAGGAGGAGGAGCAGGAAGAGGAGGAGCCCGAAGGCGAGGACGACGCCGAGGACGACGGTGACGCAGACGAGGACGCCGAAGTCACCAAGGCCACCAAGGGCGACGCCCACAAGGCCGTCAAGGATGTCGACGCACCCGCCGCCGCCGAGGCTGAGACGGAAGCCGTCGCTGCCGATGGCGATGAGGAGGAGTAACAAAGTATAATCTAGCCTGGATAATCTAAAATACAGTTGGACGTACTCGTTCCCCTTCTAATAAGTCTAAACTGCCATGACTTTTCTGTGTCTCGTGCTTTCTTACAACTGATCCCCCCCCAACCTCCCTTTTTAACCAACAGCTTCCAGACGTACCCAATTCCTGTAGTCCCAGCTTCCACACGACGGCCTGCGACGCGACATTCTCCCTACCCGTGCTGTAGAAGAGCCCATCGCCACCATGCTACGCGCCAGCCCCCTGCCCCCCCCCTCCAGTACTCACGCGTCATCGCCGCCGTCCACGCCGCCTCCTCCTCCCAGGTTTCCGGCGCCAAGCCCGGCCCCCGTCACTCCTCCCGCGCCGCCGACGTGACGACGCGCACGATCCGCGTGGGCCCGCCGGCGATGGCGTGGCGGACGGAGCAGAGGAGTAGGGCGGGCAGGACCGGGTCGCGGAGGACATGTGAGGAGGAGGAGGTTGGGGGGGGGGGGGGGGGTCGAGGCCGAGGATGGTGTCGGCGTCGGCTTCGAGGGTGGTTTGGAGGCGGACATGATTGTTGTTTGCTAATAAAATAATAAAAGGGGAGATGTATATGGGCAAGGTTATAGGGGCGGATGAGGGGGCTACTATACAGAGACAAGGCGGGTATGATGTCGATTTACCCCGCGGGGAAAGGCTGCAAACATGACGCTTAATTATTGACTCGCCCTGACGTTTCTCGACAGGATAAAAAAAATGCTTGCCTCGATGCAGGGCTCCATTCTGGATAATAGCATCTTGTCATGATGAGTGATTTTTGATCCCATTTTTTTGTCTAGAGTCGGGCTAGTTTCATAGCTCATCTTTATCTGGTGCATCGCGATGACGCCCCCCTCTCCCCCTTCGCGTTCCTTCGAATCTTAACACCTTTCATCGACCCGACTGCGAGTGACGCCTAATAAATCGCTTCTTCCCCCCCCCCCACGAAAAAAAAAAAAAACTATCCAACCATGACCACCATCAAGACCCTGGACCACCTCGTCCTCACCTGCGCCTCCGTCCCCGCCACCATCGCCTTCTACACGACGCACCTCGGCATGCGCGCCTCCGAGTTCATCTCGCCCAAGGACGCAGCGGCGAGCGGCGGCGGCGGCGGCACGGTGCGCCCCCGCCACGCGCTGCACTTTGGCGCGCACAAGATCAACCTGCACCAGCGCGGCGCCGAGTTCGAGCCCAAGGCGCGCGCCGCGCTGCCGGGCTCGGCGGACCTCTGCTTCGAGCTGGCCGACGGCGTCGCGCTGGAGGCGGTGCGGCGCAGGCTGCGCGAGGCGGGCGATGTGCGCTTCGAGGAGGGCGGGGAGATTGTGCACCGGACGGGCGCGAGGGGCCGGATGCGCAGCTTGTATGTCCGGGATCCGGACGGAAACTTGATAGAGTACGTTTCTTGAGTCCTCGCTTCGCTCGAGGGGGGTGTGTGTGGCTGACGGATGGCAGGCTTTCCAAGTACGACGCGGAGTAGAAACAGAGTAGTAGGATAAAACCTCGGGTGCATTTCATGCATCATATGTACATTGCGAATTTTACATCCATTCAAAGCACAAGTGTCACATCCTTAGCCTCGGCCTAGTTCTCTCGCAGCTCGCGGACAGTCACCTCGCCCTTGCCAAAGGGAATCTTCTTGGCCCACGCCAGCGCCTCCTCGGCGCTTGCGGCCTGCACGATCCAGAAGCCCGAGACGTGCGCCTCGCGCTCGATGTCAAACGGGCCCCGCGCCGCGACTGCCGCGCCGTCGTCAAAGGTCACCTTGTAACTGTCGGCCGTGGGCTTGAAGCCGCCGGCGTCGACAAAGGCGCCGGCTTCGGTGAGCTCCGCGTTGTAGGCGGCCATGCGCTCGTAAATGTCGGCGGGGGGCGCATGGCCGGGGAGGCCCTCGGCCATGGGTGTGGCTTTGATGAGAAAGATGAAGCGAGGCATGGTGAATAATGAGTAGTTGTAGTTGTGGTGTGGTGTGGTGAGAGTGAGAGTGAGAGTGAGAGTGAGAGTCAGAGTGAGCGTGAGTGAAGCGTAGGTGGAGTTGGAGCGGATGATGGTGAGAGCGACAAGGTAAGAGAAAGAAAGCAACTTAGTGTATATATACCAGTAACAAGCTGATTATTAATAATAGAAAATTGCAGCTCAAGGCAACTTTTGTTGTAGAATTTAGTGCATGCTAGACTTATAGCTGAGCTTCTCTTGTGGCGTCTTGCTGCCTAGTCCGGGGTGCATATTCACGCTCACTACCTCTCAGCCGCGCATCCATGCCGCTTACGATGCCGTCAAAGTGAACGGGGCTGGCAGTTTAATTTGCGGGACGCCGTCGATGGATGCAACTTCCAATGCCATCTTACGAGAGATCGGACACGGATAATCCGAGACCAGACTGCGTTGGTGACACCTCGTCCAAGACAAAGACTCTAGACCATATTTCTTTATTAGGCGCGGATCCCTAGAAGCGAACAATCGTCGTAGGCTGATGTACTCCTCAGACCGGCAGCTAGGCCTTGTCTCTGGCACTATCAGAGTCCGTCGCCGTGCCCGTCCGCCGCAGCTCGCCCGCCTCCGTGTGCTCCGCATCCCACCGGGCCACATCCGCCACCGGCACCTTGACCAGCGTGTGCGTCACCGTCGATTCGTCCTCGGAGGCCACCATCTCCGCGCGCACGTGGTACCCGAGCCACTTGGGCAGCAGGTACATCCACGCGACGTAGTACAGGCCGCAGATGATCATACTGGCCCCTCTCCGTTAGCCTCTTGCATCCTGCAGGGGAAAAAAAACAAGCATTGACAAGGGAACTTACATGCCGATGCCGACGACGCAGTACGTGGCATACCAGAAGCTCACGTCCCCGGCGTACGGTCCGCCCTTGGGGGGCCACCACGGCATCACCAGGATGAAGACCTGGATCAGCGTGAAGAAGACGAGCAGCACGTCCCATACCCGGAACTGCGACCTGGGAATGTTGCTCTTCTTGCGTCGGCGCCGCAGGATGAACACACCAATCGCCATCGCAAGGATGAACATGCTGTATCTGCCTCGGAGTTAGCACGCAGCGGGCGGTGGGCAAAGGGGGGGGGGGGGACTTACGGGTAGGTCTGCAAGCTCACGACAAACTGGAACGCGTCACCGGCCGGCGGCGCGATGATCATGAGGATCGTCATCGCCCACTTCAACGCGTAGGGCCCGATCGGCGTGCCAAACGGCCTCGTCGACACCCAGAAGCTGGTCCACGGCAGCACGCCCTGGCGGCCAATCTCGCGAATCATGCGCGACTGGCCAATCAGCACGGCCAGCAGGTTGCCGTACGCGCTGAGCAGCACCAGCACGTTGAGCACCGTCTCGGCCGCGCCGGGCCCAAAGACCTGGGTGAAGAAGACGGCGGCGGCAATCTCCTTGGAGCGGCCAAACTCGTGCCGGTCGACGGCGGAGAAGTAGGCGACGTTGCAGAGCATGTACAGCACGGAGACGATGGCGACGGAGATGAGCCCGTGCTTCTTGATGGTGCGGACGGGATCCCGGATCTCGTTGACCACGTTGAAGGCGTTTTGGTAGCCGCTGTAGGAGAAGACGATGCTGACGAGCGCGCTGGACAGGTCGTTGCCGTTGCTGGTCGTCCCGGCAAAGGCGTGGGAAAAGTTGGCGCCCGGGGCGGCGACGCGTCCGGCCCGGCCGCTCAGCACGACGAAGCCGGTGATGCTGATGAAGACGAGCGTCGCAATCTTGAACGCGCCCAGCACGTTGACGGCCCAGAGCGAGTAGCGATTGTGCAGGACGACGCCTGCAAGAGGGGGGGTCAGCAAGGGGGAAGCCGGTAACGAAAGAGTTGAACCTGCAACGTACAGATGACGGCGGCCGTGTAGGCGGCGACGGCGACGCCCTTCATCTCCCAGCCGGTCGGCACCTTGCCGGCGATGCGCCAGACGTACTGCGACAGCACGACGGCGTTGCTGCTGCTAAAGGACAGCAGGGCCGACTGCACGGCGAAGACGATGGGCATCAGGTACTTGGGCCGCGGGTACGCCTGCTCCAGGTAGACGACCTCGGAGCCGCTGCGGTTCGGGAAGTAACTCGCGAGCTCGAGGTACGTGCCGAAGCCGGCGACGGCCATGAGCGCGCCGATGGCCCAGTAGATCAGCGCGAGGCCTACGGAGCCGGTGGCCTTGAGGATGCTCCCGGCTGGTCTGGGTGTTAGCGAGAACGGCGACGAGGGGGGGATGGTGAGGACTTGCGGGTTGAGAATATGCCGGTGCCGATCATCTGGTTAATGTTGAGAAAGATGATGGTCGCCCAGCCGACGTGGTATCCGAGCGGCGAGCGGCTCTCGACCGGGGCGCCGCCGGCCTCCTGGTAGGCGACGCCGGAGCCGTTGCCGGCATTGGCGCGGTTGTAGGTGAGCTCGCCATCGTGGATGACGCCGGGTTGGCTGATTGAGGAGCCGTTGGGACTGGACTCGATGCTTTGCCCGTAGATGACGGTTGTCGCCTTGGATGGCCGCAGTCGATCTGCGAAACCCATGACTGGTGCTGGTGCTGCTGTGGCAAGCCGTTCTTGGCCATTTTCTCTTCTCAAATCCCGCTCCTGAGGATAAGCTATTTTATATACGTGATATGATACTGATAGGTATTTGCGCTGCGGTTGCTATCTGGGCTTTGTGGTAGCTTGGAAATCTGGGGCGGCTTGATGACGGCACGACAGTAGCCTGTCACGCAACCGAAACGTTTCGTCTGGGCACTAACAATCTTTACTGTACAACGCCAAGGTACAGGTAGTCAATATTATGCAGAGCCTATCAGTTAGTAATTCCGTCATGCAGCCAACGTATGGCGATGTTTCTGCTACACAGCATTGCGGCATTCTGCGGCTGGACAAGCTGCTGGCAGACATGCCATGTTATGTGCCGGCAATGCGAATAATGCAAGCCACGGGGTTGGTTGACGGATTATTTATTGATTGTGGCGTTGACAAAAAGCATCGCACGAAAAAGACCCTGGGGCCTAAGAAGCCCATGTGCGGCAAAGTCCTGGCACGCAATGCTGTCAATGTCTTATGATTGGAGGTGTCACCACGTCAATGTTCCAGCGCCACGTACGAGCGTCGGGGTAGACGTTGAGACGCATAAAATAAAAGACAAATTAAAGTAAAAGACAAATTAAAAGACAAAAAATTGAAATAACAGACAAATTAAAAACAAGACAAATAGCATGAAATGGAAGGAATATAGACTGTATTGATCGGGATGACTCTCGGACTTTTATTACATTGCTGACCCGGTGTTGCCACGGATCCGGCGGAAATCGGACGGCCGGTGGCTCAGTCTGCACGGCGGCGGCCGGCGGCAGTCATGGCATTCCCCCAGAGTCCTGCTTTCTAATTTAATTGACAATCGAGGTAAAAATGCGCTGGTGAGATATCGGCGCCTCAAAGTGCACCCAGTCGTTGATGTTGGAAGTCGGCCCGGCATACAAGTACGCGAACCAGTACGTCTCGTCTCCGGTCCCGTTCAGCGCACCAGACGGTCCGACTAGACGCAAGTTAGCGACTATCCCCGTGCAAGACGGACTGCTGTTCACAATGGCAACTCACAGAGGTACGCGTTGACGGTCGTGCAGGCGGGCGTGTCGTAGCAGAGTCTCTTGGCGTGCTCGCTCCATTCCGCCTCAGTGTAAGCGTCACCCTCGGCACGTGCGGTGAACTTGCTGAGCTCCTGGCCGGCGAAGACGGGCGAGGCGGCGTAGTTGTGCGGCTCCGGCAGGTTGAGCTCGAGGAACTCGTGCGGGTCACGGGCCGTGGGGTGCGCCGCGACAAGAAGGACCGGCAGGGCGGCGCTGGCGGCGATGGCGATGATCGATTTCATGGCGTCTGGTATGCGGTTATGTTGTTGAAAGTGGTCTGTGTGTGTGTTCGTGCTGCAGAGCTCGCGAGATGAGTGATGCCACACAATAATCACGAGCAGCCAAGTCTGCCTCTTTATACCTGAAGCCTTGCGAGGGAAAAAAAGCCTTTTTGGAGAAAAAAAAATGGACGAATCTCGAGCTGCAAGTTAGACGAGTCTCGTGAGTCAGATATCTGCAAGTTAGACGACGTTGATTTCAAGAGCGTTCGTATTGCAGCCCACGTCATATCTCAGGTCGCAGCCTGACTGGGGCCTTTTTACCTTTTGTCCAGGTTCTCAGGTTCATCCAACAGAACGTCAGTGAACCTTGTTAGGTCAAGCGACCTGTGGGAGATACTCTAAATTCGGCACTATTCTAATAACGGAGTCTTGTTCCTGTCCTGGGCAAGAAGCAACAGGAACGACACCGTACTCAGTCGTCAGCCAAGCCTTTGCGCTACCCACATTGTTGGCAGCCGTGTACAGTATGATGTCAAGCCTCAAGCTGGAAACGAAATATCGTGAACAAGGTGCTAAAAGAAAGTTTATTTCTGCGTAGGGCTCCGAGGGCAACTCCCAATCGGCGCCTTTTGTCTCTAGTTATTAGGAGGGATCTGAGATGTGATAGTCGAGCTGACATCGTATTCAGAAATACACTGCCGATCGTAGGCTGTAGCGCGGCCAAAACTCGAGCCGGATGGGGCGTTAGAGGGATGGATACGAGCCGGGCTGGCGGCGTCTCTAGAACCTTTGCGTCGAGGAATAACTCGGAAATGACTGTTCGTTCTGCCCATATTACCAGTGTATTTCCACCCTGTTACGTCGTCGCGCGGTGGCTGGCGGGCCGCCTTGGTCATGGCGAAGCTATGCGATGGACCAAAACACCTAATACCAAGTCGAACCTCACCTGGCATGCTTCCGTCCTAGCGCTGGTATGCCATCGGTCAGATCGCTTCCTGTTTGTCGCCGCATCGAAGCACTCCATCCCATGACTCGTCGGTGGCACGTGTAGGGTATGTTGGATGCCGAGTCTGGGTCAATGCGCGACATGGCCAATAAAATCAGCAACAGGTTTGTCTTCTGCGAGAAATCGTCAGGGACGGGAGAAATAGATGGGCCCCATCACCGGAAGCCCGTGGCAGACGAGTAGATGATTCGTCGAAATCAGTGCCTTGGGTACGGCAGACGGCTCGTCGCTGGAATGTCTGTTTGTTTGAGATGCGATTGAGTGGTGGGTTGAAAGGAGAGAAGAGGAGGAGGAAAGCAAGACAATGACGTCGTTAGTTAGAAGCTCCTCACAGCGTCGAACCCACTATAAGGAACTAGGTACCTAGAGAATAAGGCCCTACATATTAATAGCGGAATGATACATGTTGGTAACGAGGAGAATACGTTTAGTCAATTGTAATTTGTGATTTTGGTATCGGGTTAACGTATGCGATTTTACCGATGACATCAAGTTGTTTCTCAAAGAGCTCTGGCTTGATGGGAAGGTCCTGTTGGACATCGTGGAAGAGTTGGCAACGTTACCCCTCTTCTGAGATATTGTCCCCTCTCCATCTCCATCATTTCTCATCCAGACCCCGTCCGAGCACAATGGCTGCTGTCAAGAATACTCGGTACGTCCTCTACTGAGCCATACATGTGCCCCATTAGTTAGCACCTACCACGCTTCTTTTGATCGTCTCCGAGCTCCTATCGCCCCCCTCTAATACCTGTTCCAGACACACCTTCACACTCAACACAGGCGACAAGATCCCCGCCATCGGCCTCGGCACCTGGCAGTCTGAGCCACACGAGGTGCAGGCCGCCGTCGAGGCCGCGCTCCGGGCCGGCTACCGCCACATCGACACGGCCACCGACTACGGCAACGAGTCTGAGGTTGGCGCTGGAATCAAGGCCTCGCGCGTGCCCCGCGACCAGGTCTGGCTCACCACCAAGCTCGATGTCCCTGACCACAAGCGAGTTGCTGCGGCCCTCGATGACTCCTTGGCCAAGCTCGGTGTTGAATATGTCGACCTCTACCTGATGCATTGGCCTGTGTCCGTTATTCCCGGGCAAAACGCTGTCTACAATGACTGGAACTTTGTCAATACCTGGAGCGAGATGCAGAAGCTTGTTGGTACCGGCAAGGTCCGCAACATTGGCGTTTCCAACTTTGGCATCAAGAACCTCGAGATTCTCCTCAATGACCCCAGCTGCAAGGTGTGTTCTGAAATTTGACCATCCGTCACACTGCCTAACCCCGCGCAGACCATCCCCGCAGTCAATCAGGTTGAGCTGCACCCATGCAACCCGTCCCCCAAGCTGGTCGCCTATGCCGCCGACAAGGGCATCCACTGCACCGGCTACTCCTGCCTCGGCTCCACCAACTCGCCGCTCTATGCAAATGATACGCTCAAGGCCCTCGCCGAAGCCAAGGGTAGGACGGTCCAACAGGTGCTCCTCGTCTGGGGTATTCAAAAGAGCTGGAGCGTCATCCCAAAGAGCGTCACCCCGGCCCGCATTGAGGCGAATTTTGATATTGACGGCTGGAGTCTGACAGAGGAAGAGGTAAAGAAGATTGACGCCGTGACTGACCGCTTCAAGGTCTGCACCGACAGCTGGCTTCCCGTCAAGGTTTTCTTTGGCGACGACGAGTAGACCGAATCAAACTTGGGACGTACACGAATGTAAGAAAGTATATACTAGGATAAAACTCTATCGAAATGTACAAATTATGCCGCAACGCTTGCCACCTGTTTGTATACGCTCTAGCCTGCAAAATCACCAACGCCAAATGCTATGATACAATGAAACAAGCCGACATCATTACAGTTTAGCTTTGGTTTCTGCTTCCAAGTCCTCTCTCAACACGTCCGCCACACACTTTCGTATCTCGGCTGCTAGCCGCTCGCCGTCGTCATCGTCCAGCTCCTCGCGCTGTCCCCGGCCAAACATGGTGAAGCTCGACGAGAGGCGGCCAGAGGCGCGAATCTCCGGCCGCGGAATGATGTGGTAGTGCAGATGCGGGACGACCTGCGCGGCAGCCGCGCCGTTATTCTGCACCACGTTCCAGTCGCCGACGCCGGTCGCGCGGGCCACCGCGGCCGAGACGGCGCGGACCTGCGCCCCGAGCGCGCGGGCCTCGCCGGGCGTCGCGTCCGTCAGCTTGGGCCGGTGGCGGCGCGGGCAGACGAGCACGTGGCCGGCGCTCAGCGGCATGATGTCCAGGAAGGCGACGACGGAGGGCGTGGAGAGCACGACGAACGTGGCGGGCGCGGCGGGGGCGCGGCGGGACGAGGGGAGGACGGGGACGGGGGGCGGCGAGAGGGGGTTGTAGGGCGGGAAGTGGTGGGCGATTTCGCAGAAGGGACAGCTGCTGCCGTCCTCGGGCGCCGAGGTTGGGTCGAACATTTGTGGTTGGACGGGGCAACAAAAAAGGACGAAAAAAAAAACAGCCGATTTGACGGCTAGCGATGCGGGGAGGGGGGTTGTGAATTCGGGAAGGGTATGTTATTGAGGCGGCATGCTTTCGGGGAGGAAATGCGCTCGGGCTGGGCCGAGAAGGAAGCTGATGATGATGCTTCAAAGTTGAAGTGGTTGCAGCTGCAAGCTGCACCAGACCGAGGTATAGAGGCGGCCCCACTCATGCCGGATATGCAACGGCGCTGATCAAGACGCAGCAAGCAATAACACATCAGATCAGATTAATAAAATCCGAGTCATATAGGACGCATTTGTTTCAGTGGGGGTTGGAGTAGAATAATCATGGATTCTCTTCTATGTTGTTGATTGTGTAGCTGGTCTCATGTAGCCGACATGGCTGGATGAAGTTATCTGGATCCCTTCAACATGACATTAGCTGTGGGCAGCAATTTGCCGTGGTAATAATATTTTAAAGTTGGGAAATAGATTAGCTTGGGGCGAAATCTAGATTTCGACACCATTCCCTTTGGGTGCCAAATTACTTTGTAATGCTTGCAACGAAACAAGTCCCCTCACCGCCTAATTCTGCCGGCACAATTCTTTGCCTCTTCTTCACCAGCCACAACCACCGCCCTCTTGCCCAACCTCAATCAACTTTTTCCATCACCCAACCTTGATCAAACCTCCCCAAGCGCCCCCGAATACCATACGCAGACATGCCTCGCGAAGAGTACCAGGTCCCCACGGCCTCGGCCTCGGCCGGCGCCGTCGCCTCCCGCGGCGCCACCCACGACGTCAGCCGCCACGAGACGCGCTCCGTCATGACCTACCTCTGCGGCGACTGCGGCGGCCGCGTCTCCCTCGGCAAGGACGCAGTCGTCGCGTGCCCGCACTGCGCGGGCCGCGTGCTCTACAAGGAGCGCACCAAGCGGTAGGCGGTCCTTTTTTGGGGGGGGGGGGGGGGTCCTCGCTTCGGCGACTTGCCTGTTGCTAACGCAGTGATGTAGTCTGGTCCAGTTTGAGGCCCGGTAGACTGGATGCGAAAGAGGCTTTGTGGTGGCACATGAATGAATCGGAACAAAAAGCAACGACGATATACGGGGGTGTGGGCAACAACTATGGTCCTTGGAGTTTTTGGGATTACGTCTGCTTTCGGCCAGAAGTACTGTACTTTTTGCATTTATAAACTATCAAGAAAATTGCATTGATCCGTAATGTGAAACACCCAACGCCTCGTAATCTTCTGAAATGCGTCGCCGCTACCTTTGCGTGTGCAGGTACTTTGCGAAGCTGGCATCTGCCAGCACCGAGTCCTCGTTGTCGCCCAGGGCCGCCTGGTAGCGTTCCTGCAGGCTCTTCTTGGCCGCCTCGTCCCCGGAGTCCTCGTCGTCGCCGCTGCTCCCCACGTCTATGTCCTCGTCCGCCGCCGCACCCGCACCACTCCCTCCCCCGACGTCCATGTCCTGCATCATCCTGTCGAGCTCGCGGTCGCGCGCCTTCTTCTTGTCGCCCTCGCGCTCCGCCCGGCGGCGCTCCAGCTCCGGCTGGTAGTCGCGGAGGAACTCCAGCCGCTTCTCCTCGACGGCGGCGAAGAAGTCGTCGATGCCGGTGCCCGCGCGCGCGCTCACCCCGACCATGCTCAGGTGCGCGTAGAACTCCTCGAGCACGAGGCTCATCGAGTTGAGCAGGCTGCCCATGTAGCCGCTGCCGCCGTGGCCGCCGACGCCCTCCGGCCCGCCACCGAGCGCGTCCGACTCCTCGTCTCGGCGGAGCGCCTCCTGGAAGGCCTCAAAGTCGGTCATCCACTCGCGCGCAAACTCGGCATCCTTGACGTCGGTCTTGTTGAAGACGAGGATCATCGGCAGCTTCGTCTTGTAGAGGATCGAGCACGCGTACAGCATATTGCTCATAAAGGTCGAGGTGGAAGAGGTGCGCGGTGTGTCGATAACGTAGGCGATGACGGTCGGGAAGGATGACGCGAGCGACTCGAGGAGGATCGTGCCCGAAGCCGACCACACAAAAACCTCGATCTGGCCAGGCGTGTCGACGAGGATGTTCTTGATCAGCTTCTTCTGCGGGTTCTCCGGGTCCGGCTTGGTGCGCTTCTCGAGTAGGTTGACGACCTGGTCGACCTTTGTGGCGAAGAGGTTCAACGACGTCAGGATGCCGCCGTTGGGGCCGAGGTTGTACTGCTTCATCACCTCCTCGTAGTTGACCGAATCGCGGATGTCAATGTTGGACTCGAATGGCACCGACATGACAGCGGGGTCTAGGTTCATGACATATGGAGGAGTTTCTTTTTCGTGGAGATGCGCGTTGATGCGCTGCATAAACGTCGTCTTGCCAGAGCCTGCCTCGAGTTAGTTTACTTAATTCTCGGAAGCTCTGGTACTGTTGGGTCATGACCGACCTGCCATGCCGACGCAGACAATGGCGACGGGAGACGACGCGCTCGAAGTACTCGAGGCCTTCGCCGCGCTGGTAGCTTCAGAAGCCATGATTATTTAGCACTGCCCGGCCGGTTCTTGCTGCTGATGGTCGAGCTGCTGTCGTTGTTGCAACTGTCAAAACGTTAATGGTGGCACTGGTGATAAGTTCTTGATAAGCCCCACCACGGCTGGGGAGGGGCAGCTCAGTGGCATCGCATCCCGCCTATTATTCGGAGCAGCTTCTGCAATATATCTGAATATTTATTGTAGCTTGCGGTGTTTGCTAGCTACTCAACTAATCCTTTTATTCCTAATAATAGCGCCTATTTTATTAACTACCGTCCCAATTACAGCCCCTTTCGATCTTGGCAGCGCTCGTCCGACTAACCCTCAGTGCCGCTGCTACGAAAGTTTGCACAAAGAGCGGCATAGTGGTGTGTGAGATCAAGCACCGCCTGGGGCAGGCTCGTGGCCTGTATTATGCTTCGCACCTTGACCGCGCCTTCGTCCTCAATCAGCGTGCGGATGGTGTGTAGCAGCTCAGGGCTGAATTCGGAATACCACCTGTACTGCCAAGTGACGAGCCGAATGACGGATGCGACAGTTTCGCGCGTGCTCTTGCATCGCTCGTAGACGCGGAGGACACCTGAAAGTGCCTTTGGGCTGAATCGTAGCGACAGGCATGCTCGGTACGCTTCGACAGCTTCATCAAAGTGCTGAAGACGCTCAGCTAAGGAGCCCAGAATTTCCCATTCCTCAGCAGACTTCTTATATTGCATCTGCTGGGCGCGGTACTGGGCCATCTGAGTGCGCCAAATCGTATACACCCGCAGGTCTTCGTACAGCACCATAAACAAGCTGTCCAACCATCGTTCACACAAGCGCTTTGTGTTCAACTTTGACAAAGTCTCGTCGCCGTCACCCTGCCAAATTGTAAGTATAATTTATAAATCCAAAATCACCAGTGGCAACTTACATTCTCCTGATCGTCCTTGAGGCTCTTGGGATCAATGGTGTTAGAAGGACGCTCAACACCATTCTCGCCATTATTAGTCTGCTCAGCCTCCTGCTCAGCCTCCTTGCCTTTGTCTTCATCCTCCTCCTTCTCTTCACCATTCGAGGTTGGATCAGGAGTGCCACGAAGGCCATCCGTGCTGGTAGTTCGCTTATGAGCGCCCTGTGTCGCCTCCTGCTTCTCCGTGCGGTATTCGTCTTCCATCACAAAGACAGTGCTGCGAATCTTGAGCAGCTGATCCCAACCAATCTTTGACGTCATTTCAGTCAAAATACTGTATGCTTGTTTGAAGGTTCCGCGGTAGGCGGCCGCCCGCAGGCCCAGGATACTGGGGTCGACCTGCTCGGAAAATCTTGACTCGGGTTCGCTGTCAATCTCATCTAATCTGGTTTCGGCCAGGATGGGGAGCTGCACTTCTTTGGGCTCTGGCATCAAGGGTGCGTCCTTGTCTTGATATGTAAACATCGGACACGAGTTGAGCGTGGTGAGGGCATTTTCCCAGTCCTCCATCGCCACGTAAACCTGAGCGAGCCTGGCCCAAGTTCCGAATTCGCTGGGGGCAGCGACCGTGCTACGGTCCGCACATCCTCTCGCCATCGTCAGTCGGTCGGTGCGTTGCTCTGGTGTTTCGGCTTTCTGTGCCTTCTTCATCAAGAACTCAGCCTGTGTGTCGAGCATGACATAGTCCATGGGCGTTTGTTGAAGAGATTCGTACAGCACCTTGACACCGGCGACCTCTTCG
Source organism: Cordyceps tenuipes (assembly GCA_025583755.1). NCBI lineage: Eukaryota > Fungi > Ascomycota > Sordariomycetes > Hypocreales > Cordycipitaceae > Cordyceps > Cordyceps tenuipes. The sequence goes on from JANZYN010000110.1 coordinate 51,636, forward strand.
CTGCCCATAAACTGGACCTTAGCGAGAAGTGACGAGACCTCGATGCTCTGCGTGCGAAGCTTCTCAAACAGGTTGATACCGGAAGCGTACCGACCGGTTGTTTCTAGGTATTTCAAAAGACCAGTAGTCAGATGGTTCGAGACATTTGTCGGAACTTGGACTACAGAGTCGGAACCGAGCTGCCAGCCTGCACCTTGTTAGATGGGTCGCTGCTGATTGGGCGGTTATCCTACCGCGGAAGAAGAGCTGCTCAGCAGCGAAGAGGAAGCGGTGCTCGGCCTCGGTATTGGTAACTGGGTTGAAGCGGCGCACGCCCATGATTTTGCGAATTGTGTCGCCGCTTCCATCATCTGCATAAGAGTATGCACGCAGGACACTGCAGAGATATGTCTCTAGCCAGAGATCTTCGGACGCCTTTCGCTTTTCGCCTCGTTCGTCAACGCAGTAGCTTTCGACAGTACCTGGGATTGAAACGTGTACTCGCATGTCAAGCCTAGAGAAAGCATTATAGCAGCTGGAACTGTTAGCAGCTGTCCCATCCAGATTCTTTGCATGTGCCTACCAAAAGACACCCTCTACAATCTTCGAGGTCGCGCTGGGCCCGTGCTCCTTGTATGTGAGAGTGTTGATGTATGCCGCGAGACTGGCAGAGGAGGATGCATCGACACCGGTGACATGGTGGTAAACACCAGACTAAAATGTCAGCATACGAATACTATGCGTCTAAACGTACGTACCTGCTTCAGTGGATTGCGTATGCTTTGCCTCAGGAGGTGGACGAGATCAGGCGGGCCGAGCTCGCGGAGTGAGAGAAGCGACTCGGTACGGGCATCAATCGATTCGTGGAGGTTCTCTTCCGTGATCCTGATGCTATTAGCCAGTGCAATCGTTTGTCTGCGCCAGCCCTCAACCCTCAACCTACTCTGGCACAGCTGGGGCCAACATTGCGACAGCTAGCTCCGGAGAGCAAGTCCTTTCGCGTAATGATGGCTCTTGGGCTGGGAAGTCGAAGAACAGGAAGTTTTACAGCAGGCGCTCAGATGTTCGACTGAAGGCGCACTTCTAGACCGAACAGTGAGATCTGTTGATGGGCATAGACGCTGTTGTTGTCGTGGTCCACAAGCTGCTATGGAGTAGATTGGTGATGGATGCAGGGGATGTGGCACAGGACTGGACCCGCCACACGTGGCTTTGCAGCCGCACATGAGCCTAGTTCACGATTGTTGGATTGATGGAAGAAGAACCTATCCATTTTATGGTATATGAATATTTATGATTCCCTGAAACTATTATTGACTTTTGCGAATAGGACGGTTATGCAGCGAGGGATGGTGATGACCCTGCTGGGAAAAAGATGTCGCGTGTTTGGCTAGTTTTGAATATAGAAGAACTACCACCTTTTTTCGGTAGGACAATAACAGAAAAGATGACAAACTCAATTTTACCTGGCAACTCCCGCAATGCTTCCTAGGGGTGCCTGCGCCACACTTAAAGCTGTGGCTAGTGCATCGATTGCTAACGCGACTTGTCAGTGCAGATAACACGCCAAGTGCCACTCAGCAGAAAGCACAACTGACCATTGCCATCGCCGTTTAAATCCGAATGGTTGACTTGGAGGCTTTTTGTCTCCGGCAGCGAATATGGTATGATATACTCCGGAATTCTGTTTATTGAGCTAACAAGTGATGCGGCGCAGCCTGCCTTTCAGGCCATCAACCTCGAGCCGGAGGAGAATGTTGACGAGCAGATCGACACTACCAAAGAGCTTCACGTACGATTCCCCGGCACCCCGATTGTGAAATACTTACCTGACAAATCAACAGGTAGACGAAGCGTTAAAGCTGTTCCAGAACGCGCTTCGGCTTCATGCGCAAGGACCAAGGCATTGGGACGCAGCGGCAGAAGCTTACGACGAACTCTTCAAGTGCGAAATTTTCAAATACCGCGAGGCCAGGACCGACTACGAGCGAGCCGAGCGACAAATTGACGGGAAGCCCGATACTCTAGCTCTTGAGGCCTTCTCGGCTGGCTTGGGCGTTGATGCTGGTGGCGCTGATGGTGTTGCTGCAAGCCTGGCGCAAGCGCTCTATATTTCATACAAGAACTACGGACAGTTCTTTCTCGACCAGCTCAAGGACACAGTCGACCCGTCAAAAGGGGTAAAAAAGCTAGGTTTTGATGATGCGGCATATAAAATTCTCGACAACTGGGCCAAGGCTCTCGACCAAGATCCATCAGACCCGGAACTTTGGCGCAGGACGTCCCGATTCTCAGCATCCATCAATAGCAGTCGACTAAAAAGATTCTGTCTCGAGGCTGCTATTGAACTGGATGATGATCCAACTGTGGAGGAAATTGAACCGCCCTCCTTGGCTGAAGGCTGGGCAGGCGAGCAGCTCAAGGATCACCTTCATGTGCTTAGCGACGATATGTCCCTGACGCATCCGAGCATAGCACCATGGGTAAACCGGTACATGCCAGACGCACTCAAAGTCCATCTTGACCCTATACAGTTTTTACCCGACCCTACATCGCAACTTACACCTCCGCCCTCTCCGCCGAAGGAGATGGAGACCGAGGATATCTCAATGACCATGTTTGACGAGTCAATTTCATCTTGGTCTGAACTTGCGGACTCGCTTATCAAGAATCTGGACGATATCAAGGCTGCTGTCGCTATTTGTAGTAACATCAAAGCCATGCCAGACGAAGCACTGGACGATTTCCCAAGGGATACCACTCAGTCTACCGAGAAAGAGCATACCGAGGAACCTGAAAATGCCAATGAGTTGCGCTCAGAGAAGGATGTCAGCGAGAAGAAAAAGGGAGACGGGGATAGGTCGGAGAGTCCTGCAAAGGCGACCGAACAGCCTCAGAAAGGAGGCAGCACCCCAATGCCGACGAGAAAACGATCGCAATCTGTAGCTGGTATCCCAGACGGAGCTGAGGAGGAGGTCGGCGCCTCAACGCGAAGCAAGCGGGTTCGTCGTCGAACGGACATGACGAGCATCGAAGTGCCTACAAACCCCGCTGCTACCGTGACCGCGCAGCTACAGGCATACCAAGAGTCAGACCAGAACCTGTTCCAAGTCACCAAGAACATTCTGGAAAGCATTGGTGTCGAAGACAGGAGAACCTTTGACGTGCTGAGCCAGATTCAAGAAGTCTCCTGCAGCGAAGATCGACCGGCGAAGTTCACCAACGTCGCAGCTCAGGACCTGCATGCGGTATTCGAAAAGTTTAGCGAAACGACCGCAAACGTCCTGCTCACCAAGAAGAGCCAGCCTTCGCTTAGCCTATCGTCGTTCCTAGAGAACGCAAAGTCCAACCACCAGGATAAAACGCCTGCAGCAGCCTTCAACGAAAGGAAAGGGCTGCAGCAATTTGCCGAGCTTGTTGGTGCACGCCAAGACTGGATTACCACCGGTGATATCATCTACGAGTTCGTTCTTGAGCTTAGCAATAGCTATGCCGAGCAACAATGGCCAGACAAGCTCAAAGCGGCGGCGCTGAATGTGCTAGAGAATGCTGATGCTACCATTTTCGAGCACATTATTTCGGACTTGGAACTTGCGGCTCGAGCAAAGGGGATGAAAGCATTCGAAGCACTGCAAACCGTCATTCCTATGCTGTTTGAGCTTCAAATTGACGTCTACGAGCGCATAACCAGCCCGACGAGCGTTGTGGACAACGTCACACGCATGAAAGCCAAATACAGGCTCGGCCGCTGGTTAAGTGTTGCATCATACTATGTTCGCTCTTTACGCCGTCCAGCCAGCGATCCGCTCTGCGTGCGGTTTCTCTGGGCTTCGGTCATGGCTTCGGCGCTGGCAGACGATCCTGTTCGTGAGCATATTCTCGCCATGTGGACATCCTTGCGGGAGTTTCTGGCTCAAGAAAGCATCCAGCCTCTTAATCTCCCTAATAATGCTGCCATGTCAAATATTTCAGCTGCCGCCGCCGATCGAGAAATCTCCAAGCTCAACACCATGGACTTTTTCCTCAATTTATTCCAGGAGAATATGTCGGATCCATTGCCAGTCATTGATATTCTTGAGCCGGTGCTTAATCCCTCATCAGTCCATACAGCCCCAGAAAGAGTGTCTGAGTCAGACGCCGGGCAATCTCAGCAATCTGATGGAGCGACAAAACCAATCTCGGAATGTGCCACCCAAGGAATGCAAGACCTGTGGAAATTTCTGGAGAACAGTAACATCGAGCTACGACTTTTCCTGTGGTCTCGTCTTGGCGATGCGTACGAGGCTATCGGCTACACAACGAAGCGATTCTCGTGTCTATTGAAGAGTATCGAGATGATTGTTGATGACTTTAGCAGTGATGGATATACAAGCATGCAAGAAGACTCGCGACGGATGCTGCTGATGAAAACGATGAGGGCATTGGATGAACTGCTTGTCGATGCCCTCATTATGGCTTTGAAAGACAAGACAGCCTTCGACATCATTGATGAAGACCATATTAAGCAGAGTGCGGCCGCGCTGGCCCGTCTAAGCACGGTGCTTCATTCAATTTCATTATTCGAAGACGAAGTGAGGGTTGGTCTTCTTGCTGCAAAATCAACAAACCCAACTTTCCAGTCGCTTTTGAACAAGCTTCGTGAGATGCAGGTCCGCAATTGGTGTCTCCTCTACACCCTGATCAAGCAAGACATTTTCTCAAAAAAGGACATGATCAAGCCTGAAAACGAACTGGCCACGTTTCTTGCTGCGGTTCATTTATCCATCGGGCATCGCAAGTTTTGCAAAGTCTCAAACAAGGTTTTCCTGAATCTCATGCGTGTTGAGCTTCTCAGCTTGAATGATGTCGAAAACTGGGAAGACCACCTTGGACAGGTGTTGTACGATGTATACGGCCTCAAGATTGGTGTCGGTATCTGGGAGCTGCAGGATCATGGCTGCCCTAATGAAAATCTAGAGAAACGACAGACGATGCAGCTTGTGGACAAGATCATGACGTTGGCAAGCCGTTTCTCTCTGAAGGACTTGCTGAAATCTGATCTCAAGACAACCATCGACCATATGCAGTCCACGATTGGCCAGACCAAGTCGACGCCACAAATGATGCATAACCTACGGAACTTGACAGAGGTTCTGAAGAAGCCGATCCATCCTCTGAGGCTGTATCGTGCCTTGACTGGCAACATTGCAATGGACTCGGTGACTGTCAATATTCCAGAAGCGGCGCTAGCGAATGGCGGGTGGTTCTTTTTGTTGGGCATGATCGCCCTGACAAAGTTTAAGGGCGTTGAGCTTAACCGTCGACAGACACCAGGGGCTACCGATGATCTGAGAATCGGTGCAACTTTTCTGCGGTTGCAGCTACAACTGACGGCGGACAAATGGGATGCCTGGTTTCGCCTCGCGGAATGCTTTGACTATGAATTGGACGAATCCGTTCTTTGGACGGCAGACAAGATCAACAAGGACCGGGGCGAGCTTGTTAAATTGCAGCGCAATGCCATCCACTGCTACACCCTTGCTCTCTCGCACTCGTACAAGCAAGAGGTGAACACGAAAGATGGCGATGCGCTTCACGACCTGTACTATAAATTTGCGATGCGCATGTACTCCTCCAGCAGAGAACCATTTGCTATGGAGCCGTTTCAGCACGCAGAACAGGAGCGCTTCTTCATCGAAGACATGGGCTCTGGTACGTTCAAGAAGATTGTGCACGACCAGATGACCAAGCATCAGGTATGGAAGTTTGCTGCAAAGCTGTTCAAGATGGCAATTGAACGCAAGCCAAACAACTGGAAGAATCACTACATGCTGGCAAAATGCTACTGGAAGCTTTTCCGGAACCCAGAGGAGGTACCTGAGGGACAGTCCAAGACGCAAATCACCACATGCATGATACTTGATGCGCTGAAAAAGTCAGCTGCGGCTGCCTACAAGCCGCGCAAATCATCCAAAAGCAGTGACCCCATCCTGGAGCCTCATTACAAGATTGTTTCCATCCTGCACAAAATGGTGATTGGAAAGGATATTGCTGCTGCAGATGCGGCCGAGATCCTCTCGGAGCAGCCGTTTGGTGTCCCCGTCAACCCCAACGACCACTTTGCCGGCTTTTCGGAGCCTGAAGACTGGGAGGAATACATTATCCGCAATTTGACCAAGCTTCGGGACAAGGACAAGTCAAACTGGCAACACAGGATTGTCATGCGCCATGCCAAGATTCTGTTCAGCGAGGCGGTTGCCAAGGACAGCCCCGACGCACTGGTCGACGCCAAGGCCGCCTTTGGTATTCTGCGGGATAACATGTTTACGAAGACCATGGTGATGAATGTGTGGAAGTGCGACGCAGAGCGTCCTGGCCGTCACCACGTGTTCACAGAGCAGTATACTCGGTTCATGGTCAAGTTGCTGGTTATTATGAGCAACCGTGTCGACCTCGAGCTGCTACTTCGCCGTCTCCGAAAAAAGAGTGCTGACTTTTATCACTTCAACGACCTGTGGCAATCCTGCTCTGTCGCATACGTCTCTCTTATTCGCAAGGTCCACGACATCCCAGATGTCAGCGAAGATGTTTTCAAGGCACTTTCTTTGGAAGAATTTGAGATTATCAGCGACCGCATCACCCAGTGGGCTGGTGGTGACGGCCCCCAGGTTCCTGCCTTTGAGTGTATGAAGGAGGCAGTAGAGCTGAAGAAGCTTAACGGCAATCTCATGAAAGCTGGCCCGATGGATGATCTTATCAACGACTGTTACTCCAAGATTTACACAGACGTCGCAACGAGCCTGCCGGGTCTCGAACCTAGTAAGGTTATCGAGGAGCGTAACCAAGCAAGGGAGATTGCAGACGGCCTGGAGGTTGAGGCAGCTAAAGAGAACGCCAAATCCACCGCTGAAGGCGATATCAGCCATGACAAACAATCTGCAATTGCCGACAGTGGTAAACATACCGAGAGGCCGTGGGGCCCTATTGGCAGTTACCTAACAGTCGCTGCTGATATTGACAGTGGTGGTGCTGGGACCACTACGCCGATGGACACAGAAAAGGCGGAAGCTGCACCTAGACGAAAAACTGGCGTAAGGAGGCCCGAAATTCTTCGCAAGGCTGAGCAAGCAGTGCTTCGCGCTTTAGAGCCACCAAAGACTGCAGCAAAGAACCGCAAGAGTAGTGTCTCTAGCGCCAAGAGAGGGAGCCAGACCCCGAACGTGGCCATGAGCGACGATGACAGTGACGACAGTCCGGAGGCGCAGATGCGGCGCGAAGCTGGAGAGCAGTCTGATGAAGACATGGCCGATGGCGATGCTAGGCCCATAGACATGCTTGGTCTTCTCGACTCAGGCGAGGATAGCGATTTGAGCGAAGCGCCTGAAGGCTATGACCAAGAAGTGTCTGAAGGGTTGCTCAATCTTGGCCGTCACCGTGACGGTAGCGGTGATGACGCTGACAGCGAAGATGAAGGCGAGGAGATGGGTATCCTTGATGTCGTCCATGACGTACCAATGGCCGACGCTGACGAGCACATCCTCGGGGATGAGGTCCATGAAGAGCAGGCTCTCGAGGATGAAATTATCGATGAGGAGCATCCCCTAGAGGGCGAGATTGATGAGGACGATATGCTTGAGGATGATATCGTTGAAGAGGAGATCCATGCTGCCGGTGTGGTAGAGGATGACGAAGACGCCGATATTGAGGATGAGGTCGAAGGTGAAGAAGATGAGGAGGTGGATGAAGATGATGTTGCAGTCGAGGATGGCGATGAGGCAGAGGAATTCGACGAGGGGGAAGAGGAGCTAGAGGGAGAGGACGGTGAAGATATTGAGGTGGAGGAAGAGGAGGAGGAAACAGAGGTGGACGAAGAAGATGAGGAACTCGAGGCCGAGGTTGAAGGAAGCGAGGAAGATGAAGAAGAAGGCGAAGATGGTGAGGAGGTAGAAGAAGAGGGCGATGAAGATGATGAGGAAGGGGACGAGGACGAGGACGAAGAAGTGGAGGAGGAAGAAGGGGATGAGGAAGAAGACGTGGAAGAGGAGGAGGAAGCCGAAGAGGAAGTGGAAGTAGGCGAAGAAGACGACGAAGAGGCGGGCGAAGGAGAAGGCAATGATGAAGAGGAAGGCGAAGAAGAGGGCGAAGAAGAGGGCGAAGAAGGTGAGGAAGAGGGAGAAGATGAGGATGAGGATGAAGATGAGGAGATGGAGGACGCCGAGGACGACGACCCGGACCGATAATTACTCTTGGGAGGGGATACTTGATTGCGTGTACAGTTTCGGATTATTTACGGCGTTGACGGGAGCATCATGGGATAACAGGAATGAGACTCAATTTAATGGTTAAAATTTGACTGGGCGACTGAATGCGTGAAATTGATTATAAATTAACAGCCGTAACTCCGTCCCTTGCACTGCGCCGAAAAGAGATGATTGATCAACCGACATTTCTCATAAAGACATTGTCCCTATCTTCTTCCACATTGCACTTCTTCCAAGGTTCAGCATCCATCGCTTCCAACCTCCCTTACCGCTCCTCCCTGTCCATGTCGTCTCGCCTCCTCTTGTCGCCGCGGCCCTTTCTCGAGGTGGCACCCCTGTTCCGGGCCTCGGTCAGGTTCTTCATCTCGATGCGGGCGTGGCGCTGGGCCTCCTCGACGCGGACCTGGAAGGCCATGACCTCCTCCTTGACGGTGGGGAACTCGGAGAGCTTCTTGCCGAGGGCGGCCTCGATGCGGAGGAAGGGCTCGTGGTCGTACTGGGTGACGATGCTGATGGCGACGCCCGACTTGCCGGCGCGGGCGGTGCGGCCGACGCGGTGCACGTACGTCTTGGAGTCGGCGGGGATGTCGTAGTTGACGACGACGTCGACCTTTGGAATGTCGAGGCCGCGGGCGGCGACGTCGGTGGCGACGAGCAGCTCGCGCGCGCCGCCGCGGAACTTGTTGAGCGCGCCGAGGCGCGCCGACTGCGAGAGCTGGCCGTGCAGCGGGATGGCGCCGAAGCCGAGCGCGCGGAGCAGCAGGGCGACGCGCTGCGCCTCGTACACGGTGCGCGTGAAGACGATGCCCGACTTGCCGGCGAACTCGCTGGCCAGGTGCACCAGGTACGTGTCCTTGCGGACGTGCGGGACGAAGAGGTAGTGCTGCAGCAGCGTGGCGACGGTCTGGTAGCGGCTCGAGGAGACGCTGACGCGGACGGGGTCGCGGAGTGAGGCGCGCTGCAGCGACTCGACGCGCGAGCTCATGGTCGCGGAGAAGAGGTAGGTGCGGCGCTCGCGCGGGACGAACTTGAGCAGCTTGTCGATGCTGGGGCCAAAGTCCATGTCCAGCAGCCGGTCCGCCTCGTCCATGACCAGGTACTTGAGCGTGCGCAGCGAGAAGCCCTTGGTCTTCTCGAGGTGGTCGACGAGCCGGCCGGGCGTGGCGACGATTACGTGCGGCTTCTTGCCGAGCGCGACAGCCTGCGGCACCATGTCCAGGCCGCCGACGATGACTGCGCAGCGCAGCGAGATGAGCGCTCCAAGGGCCTCGAAGGTCTGCCCGATCTGCGCGGCCAGCTCACGGGTCGGCGCCAGGACCAGGCCGAACAGAGGCTGCGGCTTTTCGAGGAGTGCTTGTAGCATGGGCAGGGCAAAGGCGGCCGTCTTGCCGGAGCCAGTCTCGGCGAGCCCGATGACGTCGCGGCCTTGAAGGGCAACGGGGATCGACTTGGCCTGGATGCCGGTCGGGGTTTTGTAGCCAAGGGCCTCGCAGGATTCGCAGAGTGCGTCAACAACGCCCTACGGTATGTTAGAAGACGAGATCAACGACAGGAGATGTATAACATGCATACTAATTCTTTAAAGGTTTTGGGCAATTCTTCCTCTCCATCGGGGGCGGCTTCGACAGTTGCAGATTCGTCTTCGGATTCGCTAGGGCTGGATTCTTTTTCAGGCTCGACTCGTTTAGGGGGCGCATCGCGGGAGACTTTTCTTCTCTTTACATCGGCCATGATGACGCAGAAAAACACAATAAATGGCAAAAATATACAGATCTCGACAGACAATTTTGTTGCGTCGAACTTTGAGGATGGGACAACGTAGAAAAACTCTCCAGAACATTTTAGCGGGGCAATTTTAGCGTGTCGCGATAAGGATCTTATCGCTGTCCCTCCAAAACTTTTTTTTATCCAGGCTACCAGCCATCAGCCGTTTGGTTGTCTTTTTTACGGCCTCAAGCCATTATCATTTCTTGTTCCTTTCAAGTAAATCAATCTATAGAGACTTTCATCATGGCGCGCCGCAGAGTCAAAAAGAGAACCCACATGGGTGCCAACAACCCCGAGTCCAATATCCAGGGCCACGCCACGACCAAGGATCCCAAGAGCATGGTCATTCGCATCGGCGCAGGAGAGGTCGGCACCAGCGTCAGCCAGCTCGCCACCGACGTTCGCAAGGTCATGGAGCCCGGAACTGCCAGCCGACTAAAGGAGCGCAGGGCCAACAAGCTCAAGGACTACCTGGCCATGTGCGGCCCGCTGGGCGTGACGCACCTGATGCTCTTTTCCCGGTCAGAGAGCGGAAACACAAACCTGCGCGTGGCGCTGACGCCGCGAGGCCCGACAATGAACTTTCGCGTCGATCAGTACTCGCTGTGCCGAGATGTGCAGAAGATCCAGAAGCACCCCAAGGGCATGGGCAAGGAGTTTCTCACAGCTCCCCTGGTACGTCGTCGCCATATTCTTGGGCCGAGAAACTGCTAACAGTGCTCAGCTCGTCATGAACAACATGACGCGCCCGGAGTCCGACAGCAACTCCAAGGTCCCGCGACACCTCGAGACGCTGGCAACGACCGTCTTCCGATCCATGTTTCCGCCCATCAACCCGCAGGCAACGCCGCTGAAATCGATCCGGCGCGTCGTGCTGGTCAACCGCGAGGAGGCCGACGACGGCACCTTTGTGCTCAACTTCCGGCACTACGCCATCACGACGCGGCACACGGGCGTCTCCAAGCAGCTGCGGCGCATCAACGCCGCGGAGAAGCTGGTGACGACCAAGAACTCGCGGCAGGCGCACATGCCCAACCTGGGCCGGCTGCAGGACATTGCCGACTACATGGTCGGGCAGGACGGCGAGGGCGGCGGCGGGTACATGACGGACGCGACCAGCGGCAGCGAGCCGGACACGGACGCCGAGGTGGAGGTGCTGGACGCGGCGCCGCGCAAGGTGCTGTCGACCAAGGCGCGGCTGGCGGCGGAGCTGCACGGCGAGGGGCCGGCGGCGGAGGCCGGCGGGGAGGAGGGCACGGTGGAGCGGCGCGCGGTGAAGCTGGTGGAGCTGGGCCCGCGGATGCGGCTGCGGCTGACCAAGGTCGAGGACGGGCTGTGCGGCGGCAAGATCATGTGGCACGAGTACATCCACAAGAGCAAGGAGGAGGTCAAGGACCTGGAGAAGCGGTGGCAGAAGCGCAAGCAGGAGAAGGAGGCGCGCAAGAAGGAGCAAAAGGCAAACGTGGAGCGCAAGAAGGCGGAGAAGGAGGCGAGAAAGGGCAGCAAGGGCGGCGAGGAGGACGAGGAAGAGGATGAGGACATGGAGGATTATAGCGATTTTGACTATGAGGGCGGTGGTGGTGGTGAGGGTGAAGGGGAGTGGGAAGATGAGGGAGAAGAGTAAAGGGGATTTTGACTTTGTTTACATTTTGATCTGGCGTTTGGCGACTCATTTAGGGCATGTTGAATGCATATGGAATATTCGTTTCCCTGTTGGGTGGGTGTAGGAGGCGACTTGTCGTGCTAATGTATGAGAATCACATGGATAGCTCGCAACAGCAAGATGAAGGATAGGAAATACTGTAAAAGGTCTCGCTGGTTATATATACTCTATAAAAGCAAATACGCCGTCTATGTCTATCCTTTCTCCGTTTCTACTGTCCTTTCTCCGTCTAATAGCTGAACCACCTCCCCAGCGCCGTCCTCAACTCCTCGACATCACCAACTTCTCCCTCAGACAACCAGGCAACCACCCCATCCGGCCTCACCAGCACCGCTCTCAGGCCCCTCGCATCCTCCGCCCTCATCGCCAAGTAGCTGACCCTCCCCGCAAACCCGGTCCCGACCAGCTCCTCCCTAATCTCCGCCCTGCCCTCAAAGTCCACCAGCCACCCGCGTCCGTTGCGCAGCCTCTCCCCCATGCACGTCCCGTCCGCGAACCGAAAGTCCGGCACGCTCGCCCCGACCAGCTCGTGGCCCAGCACCCCCGCCTCCCCCAGCGCGTACCGCTGCGCCAGGCCCCAGACGCGCCCGATCACCAGGTTCATCCCGTCGTCCGTCGCCAGCAGGTCCCGCGTCAGGTTCAGCACCGCCCGCCCAAACAGGTCCGGCCGCAGCGTCGTCACCTGCGCGCGCGTCCACTGCAGCACCCATGCGGCCAGCGGGTGCCGCTCCGCCTCGTAGCTGTCAATCAGCGCCGTACCGCTGCCGCCGTCCTCCGACGGCGCCGGCGCCGTCTTCCCGGTGGCGGAGAGCAGCCGCTCGTGCCGCACCGTCGCGGCCAGCTTCCACCCGAGGTTCACCGCGTCGCCGAGGCCCAGGTTCAGGCCCTGCGCGCCCAGCGGCGAGTGGATGTGCGCCGCGTCGCCGGCGAGCAGCACGCGGCCCCGGCGGTACGTCGCCGCGTCCTGGGACCGGTCCGTGAAAGTGGCCGTGTAGTGCAGTGCGTGGATGGTGAGCTCGCCGGCGGCGCCCATGACGCGGTCCGCGACGGCCTGGAAGTGCTCCACGGTGACTTCCTGCTGGCGGTCGAACGCGGCGCCGTCGTAGTCGATCAGCGCGATGCAGTCGGGCGCAAACACCATGATCATGCCGCCGGGCGCCGGGTGGAAGCCGAGCTCTAGCTCCGTTCGGGAGTCCAGGTCGAGCCGCGCCATGTACCCGGTGAACTGTGCGGCGGAGCCGGAGAAGCCGATGCCGGCAAGCTTGCGGACGGCGCTGCGGCCGCCGTCGCAGCCGACCAGCCAGCGGCCGCGAAAGGTGTTGCTGGTGGTGGTTCCGGCGGCGACGGTGACGCCGTGCTCGTCCTCGCGCACAATGTCGGTGACGGGGTGGTCGAAGAGCAGGGCGGCGCCGTGGCTGCGGGCGCGGGCGGCGAGGATGTCGGTGACCTCCTGGATGCAGCTCTTGGCCGGGCGGGTGACGGGGCCGCGGAGGCGGTAGGGCCAGCGGGCGAGGTCGAACTGGGCGGCGTTGAGGTCGAGGCCGGCGTAGTGGCCGCCGAAGCAGAAGGCGCCGTCGCCGCGCTTGACGCCGAACCACTGGCGCTCGAGCGGCGAGACGTCGTAGTCGGCGAGCTGGTCGAGGAGACCGCGGCGGTGGAGGGCCTCGAGGGAGGGCACGGTCAGCGCGCGCTGGCCGACGGGGATGTGCTTCCACTCGGCATCGAGGCCCGGGTCGCGCTCGAGGACGAGGACGGAGGCGCCGGCGAAGCTGAGCTCGGAGGCGAGCATCATGCCCACGGGCCCGGCGCCGGCGATGATGACGTCGTGGAGCTTGTCCAGGCCTGTCATGATGTTGAAGCTATGGTTGTTTGGAAGAATGAGCGTTGTAGATTCGCCGGTCCTGGGAAGGGAAGAGACATCTAGTACTGTCCCTGGATCATTTATATCATACTTTTACCGGCTCGTACCGAGGCTCGGTACGCAGACAGAGGCCGCGACGGGCGTTTATTATTAGCAGGCCTGCGACGTTTATTATTATTGTCGACTTTGCCGACATTGACCTGGGAAAGAGTTGTCATCTTCCACTAAGCGCATACTCAGATGGTTCTTGCGCACAATCGTATACTCATATTTTCAGTGAGAATCCGGGGTTAATGCTGCGCAGCCATGGTGCATGGTGAGTGAGAGTTTCGTGTCATCTTATCCGACCATCCCGGCGGCTGCTTACGGTTTAGGGGCGGGCGTCATCCGCGAGATTTAACGACGGTTTAAGCTGACAGATCAGGCTAAGAAGGACCATGGCTTGTAGGGTAATGAATGGAGATGTCTAAGATTCAACGAGAGCTGATGGTGAAGCCTCGCAGTGCTTGGGATGTTATTACAGTAAGGACGGCAGTCACCACTGGCCGCCATCCGCTTTGAATGCTTCGGCTGCCCCTAGAAATTAGGCAGCTATTCCTACATAGTCGCGCATTTTGACAGCGGATTTTGCCGGTATGGTATGGATCGCCGCCGTCATCGCTCTGGCAGTTGGCTTTCTTCCTCACGAGTTGAACCAGCTCACCTGGCCTCGCTCTTCTCTAGAGCACGCATCCTCTCGTATTCGGGCATCGCATACTTGATCATCCACTCAGAAGCAGTAACATCCCGGATGCTGCAGCGCTGCTCGGGCTTGTATGCTAACATCGGCCGCAGCATGCCGAGCAGCGCCTCCTTTTCGGCGCAACTCATCGTCGGCATTTCATCTAGTCTGCGTTCCTCCTGTATGGAATCCTCGAATTGGTAGTCAAATGTGCAGACAGGACTGTCGTTACGGCGGATCAGCTGGCCGTCCTCGGTAAAGTCCTTTACGCGCGCGTCCCACCTCTCCCACCACTCGTCGGGCAACTTGCCCAGAGTCTGGACCTGCATCCACATCGCCGTGTCTTCGGTGCACCAGAAGGTTTCGAACAAGGGCCGCTGGGCGATGGTGGCCCAGACGGCGCAGGCAAGAGTCCATATGTCGCTGGAGAAGGACTTGGGTGTCGTCGGCTCAAACCTGGACTCGGGTGGGCGACAGTGCGCCGGCGCGCAGCACGTAAACTTGGATTCTTGAGACGGACGGTACGACTCGCCAAAGTCGGCGAGCACGATGGGGGCGTCGGACAGCGTGAGCTCGTTGGGTTTTCCCAAGGGGAACCAGATGGGTAGAGTAGCGACGGAAGGTACGTCGGGTGGGATCGGCTTGTCGTCAAATGTCTTGACCGGCTCTAGTTCCGGCTCTCCACACTGTAGCAGCAACTCCTCGTCGGACCAGAAATGAGATTCCCGCGGGAGTTTTAGTAGGACATTGCCAAGATGGAGGTCTGGACTCGGTCAGGCTACTCTAGTCCGGGGACGGGGGTACGGGCTCTCACCTCCGTGGACAAATCCGTTTTTGTGTAGGTAGTCGACAGCAAGAATTAGCTGAGCGGCGATGGCACGCGCAACAGGCAACGTGAGCGGTGCAGAGGTGCCTCCGCGTTTTGCCTCGACGACGCTGCATCGCGCCACTTCGGTAACCAGGCACGTATGAGTGCCGTTGGGCCCATCGATGCGAAACGTGCCGAGGAGTGTGGGCAGCATCCTCGGGCCCAAGAAGTTGCGGTCGTGTGCCTTAGACATTTTGTTTAAGATTTGCAGAATCTCAGACTCACGCGGGCCTACATCAGCGGTGCAGACCTTGACAGCGACAAGTCGCTGGAGCGTCTCGTCACGGGCAAGCCAGACAGTGGAATAGGTACCGTGGCCGAGCTTGTTGAGTATGTGATACCGTCCGTTGAGCCGATCGCCGACAGCTATGGGGTGGTAGCCTCCGGGGGCATATCTGGAGAAGGCTTCGGCATCGTCGATGGCACGGAAGAAGATACGTGAGTCCGAGTCGGGCGCCTCGTTCCTATCGGGGGGGGTATCGGGGGGGTGGCTGGCTGCTCTGCTCATGGCGCGACGCAAGAGGGGCCGGTCTGTTGGATGAAAGAAGCCGCGAGATGGGGTTGGGCGAATTAAACGAAGCAAAAAACCTTGACAGCGGCACACAGTCGAAGATGGCCTCCTCATTGTTAATGTGAGGCGAGCGGATTCATCATTTGGTCAGCCTGGTTGATCTGATTGCCAGGCTTCTATAAAGCTAGCAGAAGTTGTTGTGATTTAAGTGGAGCGCACTGTGGCTAAAAAAGAGTGGAACCACCCACTACAGGCGCGTTCGCTGTTTTCCTTTTTTCTTTTTCCTTGTTCCAAAATTCATACTCATGGCTACGAGCAGATTGGAATAACATCCCTCATGGCAGGAACCTCAGGGATCTGGCCAAAAGGACCGCGACCGGTATATCGAAGCGGTCAGCGCAACGGCGCGTGAGCGGGGAGCTGCTCTCGCGGCTGCAGGGCAGTAGGACGGCGACGATTCAAGCTTGAGCACACCACCACGAATGCTTCCATTCCTCGTATCCCTTGGTCGTCGTACGAAAACCCGACGTACGGAGTAGATAAGCGGACCTAGTGCTGAAAACCAGCATCCGGATATCCCTTATTGCAAGGTGAGCATGCGCGGTCTCCGCATCATCACATCATTGATGCTGATATTGGCAGATGCATGCAAAGTGGCTGGCGCAGTCGGATACGGATCAAGCAAACAATCGCCATCACAAAAACGGCCAAGGTACACCTGGTGGGATGCACAGCTGCAGTAAAAATGTAGTACTCCGATGTTCCACAATACCTCCCTATACGAAGTGTCGGGCGAAAGTTTTGTATCCCTGAAGGGGTATCATTTCTAGCTGCTAAAAACACACACCCTTGACATAAGCAGGCATGGATGTTTACTTATTACTCTTCCTTGTCAACTTATCCCTATATACCCCTTCTACCACTAACCTCACCCCAGGTAGTCCTCGGTTGGGTGCCGGGTAGGACCCTGCTAGGTCCCCGACAGAATCCTTCTGGCTGCAATCCGGTGATTAGGCTGCCTGGGCAGGCTGTGAGGGTGTGACCAAGTTGCTCGCCGTAAAGGATTCGACTGACACTAATGAGCACCTGGTATACTATTGCCGCATAAAAACGACAAGGATAAAGTGGGCGGCAAGTATGTGGTATAATACCAGTCCCGTCACCCATGGTAGTCTGTTTCCCCCAGATCCTCGCTTGAGCCTCTCAAAACGCTCGTACACAAAGGACCTACTGCCAAAGAAAATGTCCACTATCAACATTGTTCGATTCTTCATCCAGAGGAACTTACAGCTCAGGGACGAGCATATCGAGAAGCTGATCCATTTGGCATACCTGGCGGCCAGGGATAGGAAGTTGTATCCACAGGAGATTCTGCTTAGGTACGTACGAGGGAGGTCATGGCGCTTCCAGACACCAGAGAGAAGTTCGGGGACCAGTGCCTAATGTTGAAAAACTGCGGTATGTACTGACGGCTGAGTCACAATATCTAGATCCACCGTACACGCCTCAACCAAAGCATTCGGCAAATACATAAAAGACAGGCCACATGCCACGTTATGCTACAAAGACGCACAACAAGTCAAAAATGGTACGCATGTCGCTAGCCATAGCTATGTTGTCTCGATGGACGATTGGACATTCGTGGACGCGACGCATGGTGAAGAGAAGCCCGACAATACCAAGAAGGCAAACAAGGACGAGACCGACGTATGGCCCGAAAAGAAGAGGCTGAGAGAGATTACATCCATTGCAATCAGTCACTTGGCCGACTACATGGAGGATTGGATCAGTTCCTCAGAGGCCGTCCCAGCGGTACCCTCGGCCCACGAAGCAGAGAGCAGCTTGGCCGCAGCCACGAGCTCGATGAGCTTGGCCGGTGATGGCGTGGCTGAGGGACAGCAGAGCATGCAAATCCAGACCATCGATGTGGAAAGCGACATTTTTGTCGTGGTCGGGGCCAAAGCTGGTGGCAAGCTCACCCTTCGTCTCGTGGACGGGTCAACGATCAAGGTGCAGGCGGCGAGCTGGCCAAAGCCGTGCTGCGCACGTATGACCTCGGCCTAGTGCACAAGCACATCTGCCCGGGCAACGTCCTCTTGGAGATCCCAGATTCGGAGTATACGCTGTTCCGCTTCGGCAAGCCGAAGGTTTTTCTCTCCGGCTGGCAGTACGCCAGTACCGTCAACGACCAGGCCTCTTCGCGTCGCGATGAGGACCTCGTTGAGCGCGCCATCTACCAGCACCCGGAGCGCCAGGGGCAGCATGCCGACGCCAACTACTGCATGGGCCACGACATCTACAGCCTGGGCGTCTGCATGACGGAGATCCTGACCTGGAGCCCTCTGGTTCAGCTGCAGGATGGGGATGAAGTCCAAGCCGGCCACCCCGGAGCAGACCTAGTGGCGGCGTACCGGTGCTCTTTCCGGCGCAGACACGGCGACGGTCAGAGCGCACGCGCACCTCCGGAGGAGTCTCAGCTGTGGCAGAACCCTCTTGTTGTCAAGGAGGCCATCATGCGCCTCAACTGGCATCTAGTACCCGCGGCCGCGGGAGACTGCATGAAGGAGGTCATTGAACTGTGCCTCACCTGGCTGGACAGCGACGCTGACCGGGAGTGGTTCATGCCCCCCAAGCGGATGAGCGATAACCACACCATCATCGACTTTCTAGACCATGTGTTGACCGTCATTGCTCGCGCCCTCAGTGTATTGTTGTCTGACATTTTGGCATGACAGATGCTTGCGTTCTTTTTGAGCATGTATGATTCAACGATTATTTCAAATTGAATGGCTCATGTCTGTTAAGCAACTTTAGTCTTGCTAATATCGGGTAGCTAGCTACATAAAACAGCAACCTCATGCCTTGCATTGTAGGGAGAATCTGCTGACTATTTCTTACACCTAAGTAGTAGTACTTCTCCTTCTATAGTTTATTTATTATTGTTTTTAACTTCCTACCGACTATTGGCCTTTAAAGCCTACATAATCTATCGCGAAAGACCTCGCAGGTGGTCAATAGGTAAATCGTAGTCGGTGCCAGCCCTGGTGCGTCAAGAGCGTCTCTGCTGCTGGGCTTTTAGAGATTCTTGGTAGTACTGTACTCAGGATGGGTTGATTCGAATGTCCAACGTAAGAGAAACTGACACAGGGTGAGGAGAGGGTATTTTGACGCCTCAGACGGCCAAATAACAGTCATATGGTGGGCGGCCAGGAGACAGGTCTTCTTTCAGCTTGCACTCCCTCACACATGACAGACTGCAGGTTTAACATGGCATGATGCAACGGGCTTGACCAGGCCGTCTCGGGAACTTGGTGCTAGCAATTTGGGCCTCTGTGATGAGCCTGATGTCTGACTGCTTTCATGACCGCAGATGGCCTGCGTGCTGATCTGTCTGTATCATCGGGATCACCCTGGCGCTTGCAGCTTCATGCAGTTCAGCCACCAAATTGCATGCGCACATGAGCTTATCCATGGCCGTTATGCTGATGGAGGATGGACGACTGGGAGGGGGTGGCGCACCCCCTACTACCAAGGGCGGCTTCTTGTAGTTCTTTCCGATATACAGAGTATCCCATGAAATATTCTACAGTGGTTTTCTTTTCCGTTCTTTACGGTGTGGCTAATTATAACCTACCTACTATTCCTATGTGTGTGGATTCGTGCATTTACACGAATGGCGGAGCCTTGGCTAATGTGCGGCTGTATATACGGGCGACGATATCGACAATACTGCTAAAAGCCCGCCAGCCTGTTTTTTTTTTTGATTTCCTAATTACCCTCACACTCCTATTAGCACTCCACTACGTGCAAAGCCCCGCTAGCTGTAGTAGTGTATAGGGCAAAGTGTGTCACATTAAGTTAGCTAGTATAAGGATCCATTTAAAACCATACCCCTGGCTGGCCGGCTGACTAACCGACTGGCTGGCTGGCTGGCTGGCTTGGCTGGCTGACTAAGCCGACTGGCTGGCTGTACGAGATGAAATAAACCGAGTTTTACTACACCCTAGAGGGTAGACCTAATGAGAATAACTAGGGACTGGCGGGCAAAAAGTGGAAAAAATTGATCTAGCAGGCTTTTAGCAGTATTGTCGATATCGTCGCCCGTAGTATAGGGCGTGTTATGCACGTTGCAGCATTATGCAAAAAGCAGTCCTCACACTTTATAAGCTCAGTTTCAAGTTCCGCAGGGGACAACGGGAAATAAACTTCATCGATAGTCTATCTATATAGGGTTCGACCGCGCCTTATACCAGGACGTCGGCGGCTTGCGCTGGCTAATATTCAGGACAAGTCTACCAGCTTCGAGGAGCCAACAAATGCACCCTCAGTCCTGACAGTATTCTTTAGCACTCGGAGCGGACGGAACCAGGCGCCCGTGCCCCCGTCAATCGAGTGTACTACTCGTCGTTCAAGCCGTGCGAGTCGCCCAAGTGTTCCGAGTCGCCCGACTAGCCCGAGTAGCCCGAGTCGCCCGAGTCGCCCGAGTAGCCCGAGTAGCCCGAGTCGCCCGAGTAGCCCGAGTAGCCCGAGTCGCCCGAGTAGCCCGAGTCGTCCAAGTGTTCCGACCCGTCCAAGTGCTCCGAGCCGTCCAAGTGCTCCGAGCCGTCCAAGTGCTCCGAGTCGCCCGAGTCGCCCGAGTCGCCCGAGTCGCCCGAGTCGCCCGAGTCGCCCGAGTCGCCCCAGCCTTCCACATCGTCCAAGCCGTCGAAGCGGTCCCCGCCAAGCGGAGCATAGCACTTCCTGGAATTTTCCTCCTCGAGGCACTTGTTCACCTTGTCGATGCATTGGCTGCGCTCCGGCCCCCCCGGTTCCCCGCATGCCATGCGCCAGAGAGCGCACTCGCCCAAGGCCCGGCTCGCCTCCACCATGTCCCCGTCGGCGTCCGGCTCGGTCTCGGCCACGCAGGGCTGCACGAGCGCCGGGCACTTGGCCCGGTTCCCCGAGTTCTGATAGCTGCTGCATATACTCTTGAGCACCGGCGCGGCCCTACCCGTCCACGCGTAATCAGGGGTCGGGAGACCGCCGGCACCCCCGAGATTGGCGTTGATAAAGTCCATGTAGAGGGCGACCCGGGTGAAGACGGTGGGTGCCTGGCCGCAGGCTATGCCGTTCTTTTCAGCGGCGGCAGTTGATGTGATGCCAATCAGCTCTCCCGTTTCCTCGGCAAAGAGGGGACCGCCACTGTCCCCCGAGCAGGCATTTTTGCCTTCGCCGCCGGCGCACACATACGTGTCTCTATTAGCAACCAGTGCTGGACTATAGTTGATACAGGCTTGTCGTGGGTGTACGGTAATAATAACCTTGCTGAGTTTCTCGGCAGTAGTAGCACTGTTATTACCGCGGGTAGTCGCCTCTTGTACACCCCTTGCCTCCTAGTTAGTGTCTCTTATCGTCTAGACAGCTTAGGATTTACACTTACCAGCCTATAGCTACTGCTTTAGAATTCACCTTAGGGTCTGATAAGGCTTCTGGCAGTTTCGCATACTTAATCCACTCCGTTTCTTCGATTGGAGTGACTAATTTCACGATTGTTATATCGTTAGGTAAACTTGCACCCTCGTCTAATGGGAGTTGTGCTAAATTCTGTTCCTCTGGGCTGAGTTTAATATATTCAGACACAACTCCCTCCTCTGTAAGGTCCTGTCAACTCTCGTTAGTACAACTATAGTAATTGCCCCTATAAGAATCTAGGCTTACCACTACTCCTGCCTTAACGACTAGATTTTTTTTAAAGTCGCTAAAGGAATCAGAAGCTGTGCAATGCGCAGCAGTAAGGACAGTCGTGCTGTCTAGTAAGACACCCGCGCAGCCTTTGCCGAGGCTAACAATAGACGGAAATTCGCCCTGACGAGCGTCTTCTCCATCCGTAATGCGTTTAGTAATAGAAACTGCCTCGACTGAGACAGCGGAGAATGCAAGGGCAGTTGATAGAAAAGATTGGGAAACCATTGTAAAGGTAGACGGTTGTAGACTGAGTGTTTATTGAAAAGATGCAAGAGGCAGCTGAGTTGATAGGATCATGGCTGTACTTATACATGCAACCTAGGCGCTCGTCACGCTAGTTAGAGACTGGTGATTTGTATTAACGTTTTATTTCTCACTTTACTTTACTCGCCTTACTTTTATTTCATGTATGCGCATTACCTCTGCAAAGTATGATATCCGAGCACGTCATTTTATTGTGGACTTGGCCGGAGGAGGAGGACGCGGCTTCTGGCTCTGGATCAACTTGGTCGATGGGGACCAGCGCTCAAAGTCGAGCGCGGCGTCGTAGGGCGTCGATTTCGTCGTCCTGCTTTGCTTTTGCCTTTTGTTTTGCCTTTGCCTTTGCCTTTGCCCGTGCCTTTGCCCGTGCCTTTGCCCGTGCCTTTGCTCTCTTGGCGGATCGGTCATCGACGTTGGGATGGACCTCGACAGCCGGGCCACCGGTGAGCTCCCGATGGTCCTTGAAACCGTTGTCAGTATTGTAGCATATCTGCCCCGGGGAATACCCACTTACTAATTCGCCAGAGCCAGACATGGTGATTTTCTGCTTGACGTGTTTGCATGGAATAGAGAGATGGAATGCGGTAGCCTCAGGGCTGAGGAGGGCGGGCGGGGTGAATAGAATGGCTCGCTATATAGACGTACAAGTAAGTACATGTTGGTAGATGGTACCTACCTGGTGATTGATGACTGCTGCAAGGTGCAAGGTGTAGATGCAAAGTGTAGGTGCGAGGTGTAGGTGCAAGGCGCAGCTGACCTTGGCAATTGTAGCGGCCGCTGTAGGTACTGCCTACATACCAAGGTACATGCAGAGGTGTGCCGTATACGGGTCAGCTCGGACTGGGTGACGGTAGGTAGTTGGTTGATATTGAATATTCAAACACGATATTTTGTATGCATGGCATTTCTACTCGTATTCTTTTCAACACGCATTGCCAGACAGACCCACCAGACCCACATGATATACATTTTGCGCCTTCCACTGCGCGGTAATTAGTTGATTGGTTGATTAGGTTTTACCTGTTCATGTTAGTGTCCGTGCTACCCATCCTGCTGTCGAAGCCAGCCGGGGCAGGGATACAGGCGGCCAATGAGGGCGCTGCCTTTCTCCTACCAATAAGGGGAAAGCCTGGGAAGAGATACCCATAAAAGCCCCTAAGAGGCCACGTAAAGGAGGTATCTCGTCCTAGAGGATCCTATAGATAGGAGTTATTAATCAATAACTAGAATATCCTTAATTCGACCCTGATCTATTAGGGCCTTATCGTCTAAGCACTAGTGCATCCGACCTATTAGTCGTAAGTTCAGACCCACTGTTGCTGATACCTGCCGCACTATCGCGCTTGCTTAGTGCTTAGTGCTTAGTGCTTAGTGCTTAGTGCTTAGTGCTTGGTTCTTGGTTCTTGTTCTTGGTGCTTGGCCCCCCTCCCCCCTCCCCTCCCCTTATAAGCTCATCCCCTTCGATCCAGTTCGCAGTTCCCCACGTTCCGTTCCGTCCTGTTCTGTTTCAGTCTGTCCTCGGGCCCAGCCCAGCCTTAACACGTCCAGCATCCAGCATGACAAACGCCACGCAGTAGTCATTCTCTGCCTTTCATGTTCGCCGACCTCCAACGCACTGGCCCACGCTGGCTAACTCGCACATAACCCGATTCCAGCCATCGCCCTATCATTAACTCATCCTCTACAATGTGTCCATTATGGAACAGCCCGCCTCATAACAGAGCCTCGCCCCAGCTCTCCAGCAACGTTGGACTCGTTCGTTAGCATGACGCATTGCTCGACACCGCCACCTGGGCTCGTCCCTAGGGGATTCAGGGGCAGCGTCGCGCTCCATCCATAACAGCAATTGAGGCTCATCGTCTACCGGCGGCACTACCACGGAACGGGTCTTAAAAGTGTCGCCCAAGATGGTCAACATTTACAAGCATTCCCCTACCAACGCATTCGAGCATCTCGTCGTAGTCCACACAGTCTTCTAATAACGGATTCTCAACAAATTCAACCCACGTTTCTTGCCCATGCGCAGTATAGTAACCAGAAAGATTAAGCACTCGCTGACGGCATTGCTATCTGGACGCCAATCGGGCGATAACCAGAGCCGGTTCTCACCGTTGCAAGTCATCCAGGTTCCATCACTGCTTAGGCCGTGATAACGAGTTTTCCTTAGTCTTGAGTCTTCCCACAAAAAAACCTTAGTAGGGCCCCATAGGTACCTCTGCCACCTAATTCGGCTACAGAAGTACCTTTTTTCTCGACATAATAATTTATCTAACTTTCACTGCCTTAATATTAGGCTTTAACTCGGTCAGATATGCGTTTTTCTAGAGAGGCAGGCCGTGATGCTCCCATACTAGCGCTTTCTTGTGGTTCTTTCAGATGTACGGAGTATCCCCTGAAGTTATCTATCCTGCTATGTTTCTCGTTTCCGCTATTTGCTGTGTGGCTGGTGCCCACTAGCCACAATACGCCACTCAACCCCTTCTCCATGCTTATGATTCCTATTCCATCCTCAAACTCGCTTCCTTTGTTATCCATCTTCTTTCCTAGCTCTAACTAGTCCGCCTTTGCTAATTGAAAATTGGAGCAAGCCATGTAACTAATAAGTGGCATAATGTCCGACAATCGCTGCAGCTTCAACAACGAAATAGTTGGACGCGCCATCCACCGCCAGCGCGACCAGTTTATCAAGGGGCTACGGAGCCGTGAAGACGAGATCCTTAGGCTAGCAGCGTCATCGTGTGGCCAACCGTCGGCGTGTTTCTTTCCGTCGAGGGCGCTAGGCGACTACTATGCTCGGGGCAGCTATAATGCTCTCTTTTTCGTCGAGCTCGCAAATGGCAGCAAATGTGTCGTGCGTATCCCGCTGCGACCGGCATTGGCCTACTGTCCGCGCCTGAAACTAGAGTGCGAGATTGCAACGATGAAGTAACCTCCTATGTCACAATTCGTGCCGCTTGGAAGCTAATACGTCCAGGCATTTGTCCGAGTCGACTTCGATCCCGGTGCCCAAAATACTGGCCTACTCCATAGAGAGCAGCGAGGACCCCTTGTCGACATTCCTGATTCTCGAGTACATCGACGGCAGGGTTCTCTCTCCCGCTGCCTTCAAACGGCTTGCATCTGATGCCAAAGCCACGTTTTACCGATCACTCGCGGACGTGTACGTGCAGCTACGACGGCAAGAGTTTCCATCAATTGGCAGACTCAAGCTCGGGGCGGAGGGTATCGGTGCCAAGACGGCATCAGTGGATATGAACATGATGCTGCTCGAAGGCTTAGACCCAGTCAGCATACAAGATTTCTATCACAGCGAATCCGGGATCTTGAAATCTGCCAATCAGTACACAAGGATGCTGCTGGCCATCGGATGCAACGCATTTGTCAAGAGTCGGAACGCTATCGGCGGCGCTGAAATGGCACTCGAGGCTGTCCACAATCAGTACCTCTTCAGCAAGCACGTCGAGGGCTGGCTGGACCCGGAGCTGGACTCGGGGCCGTTCGTGCTGTCACACGGCGATTTCCACGTGTCAAATTTGATGGTGGATGATGACTCGCGCATCATCAGCGTGCTGGACTGGGAATGGAGCCGTGTGGTGCCGCTCCAGTTCCTGACACCGCCGACGTGGATCAGTGGCCATGATACCGTGCAACTAGCACATCCAAACTCGTGGTATCTGTTTCAAAAGAGAGATCTCGCCGAATTTCTAGAAATCGTCAAGGAACGAGAGGAGGAGAGGTACCAGAACACGACGCTCTATGATGAATGGAGCCGGCGAACCGACAACGCGGAACCGCTTGTAGCCCACGCGCTCGAGAGCTGGACCAATATGGATTGGTTCGTCTTTCGATGGAACTACAAGGGAGATTCGCCGGCCGCAGAAACGCTGTCGGCATTTGCGAAGGAGGACCCCCTGCGCGGGCTACTGGCGGACATTAAAGCATGCGATCATCACAAGTATTCCCTAGAGCTGG
The DNA here is from genome assembly GCA_025583755.1 of Cordyceps tenuipes. NCBI lineage: Eukaryota > Fungi > Ascomycota > Sordariomycetes > Hypocreales > Cordycipitaceae > Cordyceps > Cordyceps tenuipes. The sequence goes on from JANZYN010000110.1 coordinate 77,203, forward strand.
ACAATCTAAACTTGAGCGACGAATCTGAAGCGTCTATGAATCAAGACGTGAGTTTGGGGGTCCTAGAGAAAGTGACCAGCTGGATGACTCTTCGGCAGGAGTACATTTCAACGGCGACTTGTATAATTGGGCTCACGGTCGCAGCCTCAGTGTCCCTCGTCTCCCTATGGCCAAGATGGCGCCTGAGCTCTAACCCCAGCCCTTGAGCAGCTCTATCTCCTCCTGAATGACAGCCTTTGCACTCTGCAGTCGTTCAATGCTAAGACTCAGCGCTCCAACCTCATCCTGCAGTTTGAGACTCAAAGGTGCCTTTCTGCGGCGAAGCCTGGCTTCCATTGACGACAATTTGAGCAGATCCTCCTCTTCCTTGGATATTTTGTCCTTGATCTCTTGCATCTGAGCCTGCATGCTGAGGATCTTGGCCTCCATTTCGTTTCGTCGCTGCAGCATCTCGTTGAGCTCTTCGATACGAGCGTGGCTAATCTTGTTGGACATGGTACTGGACGTTCGCACTTAGTGGTTGTCAGTCATTCGATGGCTGGAAATAGGAGGGCTTACAGACGGAGAGTGTTTTATTGCCTTCTTTTTCTTGTTTTTTTTTATTATATTTTATTTTTGTTCTGTCTTGTTTGTTTTGTTTTTTCGCGGATCGCTGTTGGTAGCTGGAACCGTGAAGATGGCGAGCCGCCGAGAGCCTGACAACAGGGCAGGATGTTGAACTACATGCGTGCGGGGTAATTGAGGGCAAAGTATTGGATTGTAAATTCCAAAAATATATGTGAAGCCACATATTTATTGCATGAGGGCTAGAAGCGTCTCTCGTAGACAGCCGGGTTTTCAGTTAGACGCTGTTGGGACCAGATTCAGCCACAGGTGACGACTTGCAGCTAGGCAGCCATCACCTCGACGGCCGTAGATGCGTCAGATCACTTGTCACTTTTGTCTCTGGTGAGTGCATAGATTTGGGATGAACGAAAATGAGATATGAGACTGCAGCCACAGCGTTGGGCCATGGGTATTGCTGTGCGAGGGGGTGTTGCATTACTGCGGCCACGATGCAGGGGAGGGCTGTAGGGTAGGGGCAGGCGCCTGTGCTGCTCTGGCTGGGTCCTTGCAATCCTGTTGAAATTGACCCAGCCAATGGAATTGATTTACATGCAATATGGATGACTGCAGCTTACACAGCCCGACAAGGAGCAGGGACGTCGGATGTAGTTGGTTTTGTGGCCAAGAAAATTTCATTTCCGCAGCGTACGACAAGTGATTTGCTAGATGTAAAAGAAAGCGCCCGTACAAGACTGCTGATAAAGATTAATAAACTCGTCTAGTTGGTGGCGAGCCAGGTTCAACGCCTGTATCCATGGTTCGGATCTCGTAGCCGAGTTCCCCATAGTGGCGATAGTTAGTGGGCAAATCAAGCTCCAACTGGGCAGTCCGTTCACTAACGGAGCCCTTCCGCGAACCAATAGAGAGCTGATGGATGGCCGAGAATGTAATGAATAGAGCAGGATTTTCTTTAGCTCAGGTCCAGCACCAAGGCTGTGCAAGGCTATGAATTGCTAGCTCCGACTAATTTCCTGGCATGAATCTGGTCTGGAAGGCGATGAGTCAAGTCCAAGGCGGCCCGAGAATTGGCTGTGGGGAAGCGGATCTTGGTCGCGTGCCAGCCAGCAAACGCAAGCCTTGATCTGGCATCATCGCGGGGGAACACCGAGTTATTTACTGGCTCTGGGACAATTTCAATCTCGATCTTTGGGCTCGTATCTTTCGCACGTCAGAGACACCGGAATCACCATGTATCGATGCAGTCCTGCGACTCGGCGGCTGCTCACCGTCTCGAGAACAGGCACCACTGCCCCCGCTCGCCGCCCGCTTCCCAGCCTCACCCGCGTCCAGCCGTACTCCAGCAATGCCGGCAGCAGCGGTGACGGGCCCGGCTTCACCCGTCGCACGCGCTTCATCGGCCTCGCCGTAGCCGGCGGCGCCCTCCTCTGGTACGTCTCGCGCAAGCGACGCGTCGCCCTGGCCGACCGCCGCCACCGCGACCGCCGCCACCGCGACAACGAGCTGCCTGAGATCTCCGACGCCGACGCCGACCGCCCGCCCGGGTCGCCGGTCAAGGTGGTCGACTGGGAGGAGATTGCCGGCCGGATCCGCCAACAGGCGACGTCGTTTCGCTTCGACGGCCACGGCGGCGCCAGGGGTCGCATCGACACGGTGCGCTTCGAGAGCAACTGCCCGACCGAGGACCGCTGGGCGGTGGGCGTCGGCAAGGGCGTCGGGGGCGCAAAGACGGTCTATGCGGGTATTTACGACGGACATGCGTGAGTGAACCCTCTCTCCTGAAAGGGGAAAAAAAAAAACATCAACGTGTCCCCCGGTTAACTCGAGCCAGCGGCTGGGCCTGCGCCGAGGTGCTCCGCACCAAGCTGATCCCATACGTGTCGGCGATGCTCGCGCCTCTCGCCCCCGACGCCGCCGCCGACGCCGTCGACGCGGCCATCCAAAAGGCCTTTTGCCGCCTCGACGACCACATCATGACCGCCGGCCGCGCCGCCGCCGCGCCCGCCACCACCGCGCCCCTCGACGCCGCCGCCATGTCCGCGCTGGCGCCCGCCATCGCCGGCTCCTGCGCGCTGCTCACCGTGTACGACACACAAAGTGCGACGCTGCGCACCGCGGTGACCGGGGACTCGCGCGCGGTGCTGGGCGCCTGGTCGGCGGGGGGGACGCACACGGCGCGCGCGCTGTCGGCGGACCAGACGGGCTTCAACGAGGCCGAGGTGGCGCGGCTGGACGCGGCGCACCCGGGCGAGAAGGAGGCGATCCTGGACGCGGCGACGGGCCGGCTGATGGGGCTGGCGGTGACGCGCGCGTTTGGCGACCACCGGTGGAAGTACGAGGAGGCGCTGGTGGCGCGGCTGGAGCGGTGCTTTGGCGGGTACGAGCCGCGCAAGGCGGCGGGCAGGACGCCGCCGTACCTGACGGCGGAGCCGGAGGTGACGACGACGCGCGGGGTGCGCGGGGAGGATTTTGTGGTGATGGCGTCGGATGGGCTGTGGGATGTCATGTCGAATGAGGACGCGGTCGCGTGCGTGGCGGGCTGGCTGCGGGCGCGGAGGGGGGAGAAGCGCGGGCGCGTGCCGGCGGAGGGGGCGGGCTGGAGGTATGACGAGGACGGCCGGGCGAGCTACAGGGCGACGCCGGAGTACTTTGCGGTCGGGGAGGATCTGGACAATGCGGCGGTGTGTCTGTTGAGGAACGCGCTGGGCGGGACGCGGAGGAGCATCGTGCAGGGGCTGGTGACGGCGACGACGCCGCTGAGTCGGAATGTGCGCGACGACATTACCATTCAGGTCATTTTCTTCAAGGACCCGTACGAGTGATGGACACGAGCGTCGTGATGGACGGCGCATCTGGAATGTTTCTCCTTCTACATGGCTGGCCTGAGTGGCTGGCATTAACCCGCCTTTACCCTAGAGAGGCCGTTCTTGATGTTGGGGTGCTGTTATCCTTTTCTTGTTTTGCTGACCGGAAGCTTCACCGGGGCTCGATCGTTGTACCGATCACAAACTCTTTTTTTTTTTAAAAAAAAAAAAAGATGAAAAAATCGAAATATACATGTACATCATCGCCCCGGACCTTGGAGCATTCGTCGTGACCTGGTACCTGGCTGGGCTACAACTCCGTGAGACCCTGCACCGCTCTCTCGTTGCATTGGCCAGCTAAGCCTTGCTTTCCGTGTACGACCTTCCGTGTACCAGTGCTCTTCCCAGCAATTAAACCCCGGATCTACACAACCCCGCCCAATGCAACCCAACCTTGGAAGAGTGTGTCCGAACCCCATACATCTACGCATGAGAACGTCACATCGATGACACATCGACGTCGAGGTGCCGTGGCGCGAGGCAGGGGGAGTGCGGAGCAATAGAAGTTGCATAGACTGAAAGTCAATAATTATTGGTCATAGTTGCCCGTATCCCGTCTAGGACCTCTAGCACCTGTGAGCCCCGCCACATCCGGAGACCCACATCGCCGAGGTGCCGGCTTGGCCGGCCTTCTCAATCGGGAAGGAGCATAATGGATCCCCGACTGCATCTGCTCGTAAACAGTGGTTACCGAGGATCCTTATCAGCTGGAAAGCTGCAACGTTGCAGTAGATATCTATTCTATCAACCGATCGCATCGCCGTTCCTTCCCGCGGCTTTCCTACGGTACAACAGTATGGTGTTGATTGAGTGCTTGTCGATGAAGGTGCAAGTATATTAACCCGAGTCTGCTCCCCGAACCCCATTTCTCCCCCTCATCCCACAACACTTTTCCTGTGGACGCACATACATACCTCTTGGCAGGCGACTATGAGATCTGACACCACCCTCCTCATCGCCGGCCTTCTCGGCACGGCGGCGGCTGCCAAGCCCGACCCCAAGACCCTCCCCCTGCCGCCCATGGGCTTCAACAACTGGGCGCGCTTTACGACGGCCATCAACGAGTCCATCTTCGTCGACGCCGCCGCCGCCATGTCCACCAACGGCCTCCTCGCGGCCGGCTACAACCGCATCAACCTCGACGACGCCTGGTCCACCTCGCAGCGCAACGCCACGGGCTCCATGGTCTGGGACACGACCAAGTTCCCGCAGGGCATGCCGTGGCTCACCAAGCACCTCAAGTCCAAGGGCTTCGTGCCGGGCATCTACAGCGACGCCGGCACGCTCTCCTGCGCCGCCAACTACCCGGGCACCCTCGGCCACGAGGGCCAGGACCTGCACGACTTTGCCGCCTGGGGCTTCGAGTACCTCAAGCTCGACGGCTGCTACGTCGACGACTACGCGACCGTCTACGGCGGCTGGATCGACCGCATGGCCAAGTTCAACAAGGGCAAGGCCGGCGGCGGCAGGATGGTCTTCTCCAACTCGGCGCCGGCGTACTTTGCGAGCGACAAGGGGAGCCTGTCCGGCTGGTACACCACCATGATGCAGGCCGCCGCCGGCGGGCAGCTCGCGCGGCACTCGTGGGACATTGCCACGTACAGCTCGGACCCGGCCTGGCCGAGCGTCATGGCCAACTACGGCTTCAACGTGCGGACCACGCGCTTCCAGCAGCCCGGCTTCTTCAACGACCCGGACTTCCTCATCGCCGACCACCCGGGCCTGACCCTGGAGGAGAAGCGCAGCCAGTTCGCGCTCTGGGCCGGCTTCTCGGCGCCGCTCATCCTCAGCGCCGACATCCCCCACCTGTCCGCCGACGAGCTCGCCTTCCTGACGAACCGCGACCTGGTGGCCGTCAACCAGGACCCGCTCGTGCAGCAGGCCAGCCTGGCCAGCCGCGACGACCGCTGGGACGTGCTGACCAAGAGCCTGGCCAACGGGGACCGCCTGCTGACGGTGCTCAACAAGGGCGGCGCCGCGGCCGACCTGACCGTGTCGTGGGCGCGCATCGGCGTGCGGCCGGACGGCGCCGCGACGCTGCGCGTCAGAGACCTGTGGACGGGCAAGACGACGCGCGTCAAGGCGAGCACGGGCGGCGTCACGGCGAGCAAGGTGCCGGTGCACGGCACGGCCGTGTTCCGCATCTCGGGCGACAGGCTCGGCGTCGTGCCGACGGGCCTCATCCTCAACACGCAGTCGATGAAGTGCCTGACAGACTCGGCGTCGGGCGCGGCGGCGTGGGCGGCGTGCAACGCGGCGGACGGCCAGACCTGGACGGTCGACCGGTCGGGGCGGGTGAGCAGCTTGTTGAACTCGGGCAGCTGCCTCGGCAGCAAGAACGGGGTCGTCGCGACGAGCAAGGGCAGCTGCGGAAGCACCTGGCGGTTCCCGGTGTCCGGGAACGTGGTCCACAAGTCGAGCGGGCTGTGTCTGCAGGAGAACAGCGACGCGTCCATCTCGGCGGCCAAGTGCGGCACCGTGGCGGACGAGCAGGTCTTTGGCGTGCCGGTGGGTGTGGACATTGACTATTCGTAGATTGACAGTTTTAGTCTTGAAGTAATATAATTTCTTATCCCCTCTACCTATAGTAATAGCATTCCCTCTACCTATAGTAAGAACATTATATATACTTGTAACCAGCTATTATATCCTCTGTTACTCTATAATACTAGATAGTTACCAAGCTATATTCTCTTTTATACTATAATACTAAATTGTTTAAATAATATTTGTTATAGTTAGTCAATACTTATAACTACTTATACTTAATAGGTTGTTAGTATAGACATTTCTACTGTGAAAGAGACTACTTTGAACAAACTACGGTCAACGGTACAGTCGGTGGAGCTGCATCCATTTTTAAAGACGTAGAGAAGCGCCGAATTGCTCGATCCCGGAGCCCACTCCTGCAAGGTGAAGGCGCGGCTGTCAGAAGTGGTACCAGGAACGGAGGCCATCGCCACCATACCTCCACAGTCAGAGCTTGTTTCCGTCTGTTCTCTGACCATTATACTCGTTCACGCTTGTTGGAATCCCCGCTCATGGGCTGCTGACGGATGGAGCTGCCTTAGAACCCTTTCCCATGTCGCGCGGCCATCGCCCGACCAGGCGCCACCGCCATTTCTCGGCCCCTTGCCGAGCAGACTTGGCCATCAAGACTCCGCAGTGTGCAGGGATGGCGCAGGATTATGGCAACCAATGCTGGGAACCAATATTGATCCGCTCGGATCAGAGCATCCCCTCCCGAGAGACTCTGATAGGGTCATGGGGGGGGGGGGGGGGGCATTTCGGTGCGTTCACAAGGCGGTGTATATAAAGACTCTTGCTGGGCCACGGAAGAAATTCTAGTCTCTTGAGAGGCTTAAATATCATTCTCGCTTTGGTTAAAGGCAGCCATCTTGATTTTGTCCGTGGCTTATACAGCTGTTCAACCTAAAGCATGCGGTTCACCCTTCTTTCCCTTATTACGGCGGTGGTAGCCAGCCCGATGGGCAGCAACCTTACTTCATTCGACTTGAGATGTATGTTATTTGAATCATGTTTTCTTAATCACACTGAGCTCTTCCCACTGACTGCTCCCAGCTGTTGATAGCAACTTGATGAACAACCTCAGATTCTATGCTCAACATGCCGCTGCCGCTTACTGCAGCGCCGAGGGTCCTTTGCCTGGCAGTTCTATTGCCTGTGCCGGCGGCGAATGTAACGATGCGATGCGCAATGGAGCTACAATCATCAGCACTTTCCAGGGCAGCAGCACCGGCATTGCTGGCTACGTCTCTGTTGACAAGTCCCGCCGGGAAATCGTCTTTGCGGCCCGCGGCAGCCACAATGTCCGCAACTTTCTGACTGATCTCGTTTTTGCGCAACGCGACTGCGATTTGGCCCCTGGTTGCAAGGTGCACAGCGGCTTCGCCGAGTCGTGGGACGAGATCTCCGCCGCCGCCACGTCGGCCATCAGCAAGGGCCTACGAGCAAACCCGGGCTACCGGCTCGTCATCACCGGCCACTCTCTCGGCGGCGCGGTCGCCACGCTCGGCGGCGCGTACCTCCGCCGCTCCGGCTTCCAGAGCGCGATCTACACGTTTGGCTCGCCCCGCGTGGGCAACGACGTTTTCGCCTACTTCAGCACCAGCCAGAGGGGCGGGCTGTTCCGGGTAACGCACATGGACGACCCGGTGCCGCGTCTGCCGCCGATGATCTTTGGCTACCGCCACGGCGGAACGGAGTACTGGCTGTCTGGCGGCGAAGCGGTGCAGACGAGATATCAGCCGGCGGCCGTCAAGGTCTGCCGCGGGAGCGAGAATACCTCGTGCAACGCCGGCACGTTCGGCTTCGACATTGTTGCGCACTTTCACTACCTCACTGACATCTCGGACTGCGCGCCGGTGGCGAAGAAGGGGAGGCGCAACGCTGACCCCTCGGATGAGGAGCTCAAAGAGCGCTTTACGAAATGGAGCCAGCAAGACCAGGCGCTGGTCAATGATTGTTATTATTGTTATACGGTTGACAATGCTTAAACTTGGCAGTAGAGTTAGGCCTAGGACTATGAGTGAAACAACGATTACAATCCCGTCGCTGAACGGTCACAGCTGAAAGAGTCATGGTCTAGGCGACAGTGTGCACAACCGCGATTAATCTGTGTCATCATTTCCCGGCAATGATGGTAGTTGTAGATACATTCACAAGTGGTGACATTCCTCTACTGGCAGCTGGAGTCCATCGTTCTCTGTCAATCCGTCCTGTACAGAGCTATCAACCTGTTATGGGCACGTCTGTGCGGTACTTGTACTTGAAAGCCTTTCTCGGCTTCTCCTCTGCATACTCCCTAGACAAGCTTGCCCATTTCGAAGTTGCATCATGAATCGGCTGCTAAACATGCCCATACACACTCCTCCTATCCCAGTTACGTCATGGTCCGGCTCGAGACATCACGCAGGACTCCGGGCCGCGGGAAGAAACCCACTGATAAGCCAAGTCGATTAGCTTGCATCTATCTGCTAGGCATTCAGGGGTTATCTTATGCCCAGAATAGCACTCCGTTCGTCCGAAGCGATTCTGTGGCGGGCGACGCCCTCTACGAAGTGTCTCGGAATCGATTCCGATCAAATAATGCCGCTGACATAAACACCAGGTCTGTGAGTTCAATTCAGTATCGTCAAATCGATCAATCAAGGAGGCATTCCCCGCAGAAAAGCGCCCCAGACCGGGCTAGTTGCGGGCTATCCGAAGCGGAGAGAAGGTCGCATTGAATTCCATAAGACGACAAGAATTGCTGATAATTCGAATTCCGGTACGTCTCGGGACGCGGGGAACGCGGGGAACGCGGGGCTATGTCCAACCTGCATCAGCCAAATTGTGCCCATATAAGCGGCGAGTTTCTCGATTCATCTACCTCCTCGCATCTTCTTCCGTCTCTCCAATTCTGGCCTCCATCTCCATAATGACAGTGACTACACCGGCCCTCCCCATGGTGACCGTCGAGCCCGCGATGCCGCGCGGCTCCGACGAGTATGAGCGCAAGCGAGCCGCGATCCAGCAGCGCCTCGGCGACAGCATCCCCGTCGCCCTGCGCCTCTCTGAAGAGACCATCGCCGCGGCGCCAAAGAACGTCACCTCCATCCCCGCCTCCTGCGGCCTGCTGACGGCGCGCGAGCTCTCCATCACCGAGGACCACGACGCCGTCGGCCTGGCCGCCGCCCTCGCCGCCCGCACCTACACCGCCGTCGAGGTCGCCGCCGCCTTCTGCAAGCGCGCCGTCATCGCCCACCAGCTCACCTGCTGCCTGACCGCGTTCTTCATGGACGAGGCGCTCGCCCGCGCCGCCGAGCTCGACGCCCACCTCGCCGCCACCGGCACCCCCGTCGGCCCGCTCCACGGCGTCCCCGTCAGCGTCAAGGCGCACATGCCGCTCGCCGGCCACCGCGTCGACGTCGGCAGCATCAGCTCCGAGGCCGTCGCCGACGCCGACTGCCAGGCCCTCGCCATCGTGCGCGCCGCCGGCGCCGTCTTCTTCTGCAAGACGAACCAGCCGCAGCTGATCATGCACCTCGAGTCCGCCTCGCACCACGGTCGCACCCTCAACCCGTATCACACGGGGCTGACCGCCGGCGGGTCCAGCGGCGGCGAGGCGGCGCTGCTCGCGATGAAGGGCGCGGCGCTGGGCATCGGCAGCGACATTGGCGGCAGCATCCGTGTGCCGGCGGCGTTTTGCGGCATCTACGGCTTCAAGCCGACGAGCAATGTGCTGCCGAGGCGCGACGGGCTGCCCGGCAGCGGGTCCCCGGCGGAGCTGACGGTGCCTGCTACGTTCGGTCCGATGGCGCGCTCGCTGCGGGACATGGACCTGCTGATGGGCGTCTTCGCCGCGGCGCGTCCGTGGCGGGTTGATCCGCGGCTGAGCACCACACCCTGGACGGGCGTTGCCACCGCCTGGCCGCCCGGCGGCCGCCCGCTCAAGGTCGGGCTCATGCTGGACGACGGGGCCATCCAGCCCCAGCCGCCCGTCGTGCGCGCACTGCAGTGGGCCGAATCCCGGCTCCGCGCCGCCGGCACCGCCGCGCTCGAGGTCAAGCCGTTCACCGCGCTGCGGACCGCCGAGGCCGTGCGCAACGCGCGTCTCGCGTACTTCCCCGTCGGCGTGGACGCGATCCGGCGCGGCATGGCCGAGGCCGGGGAGCCGCTGCTGCCGCTGTCGGAGTGGATTGTGCGGGACGGCGAGGCGGCGCCGACGGCGACGACCGAGGGCGTGCTGGCGATGAGCCGCGCCAAGGAGGCGTTCTGGTACGAGTGGGCGGCGCACTGGGCGGCGCACGACGTGGACGTGCTGGTGTGCGCGGCGTTTTGCGGCCCGGCGGCGGCGCACGAGACGGCCAAGCACTGGAACTACAGCGTGCTGTTCAACTACCTGGACATGCCGGCGGCGGTGCTCCCGACGCCGGTGGTGGCGGGCGCGAGGGGCGCGGAGCGGTACGCGGAGGTGAAGCCGCCGCTGAGCGAGGAGTGCAGGGAGGTGCGCGGGTTCTGGCAGGATGGTGATTTTGAGGGCGCGCCGGTGAATATTCAGGTGGTCGCGCCGAGACAGCACGACAATGAGTTGTTTGCGGCGCTGAAGCTGCTGGGAAAGTATCTGGATGTGAAGCAGGAATAAAGAGCTGATGGAGAGTTGGACAGTATTGGATGGCAAACAGCTGAATGGGACTTCAATTTCCGTCGTCGAGATTTTATTCGTCAATATTCTATATGCAACCTTGTATACTGTGGTGTTTAATGGGTATCGCATTTGCCCCCGGATCCAGCCGCGTTTTCGACCTCGGTAAAATCCATCGTCACTTCGTACTTGACCTTGATGCCCGCCTCGGCCGCCGTCCCGGCCTCGAGCTCGTCCTCGTCCTCGGACCTGCGCGGCGCCCGCTCGACCACGGTGTCCGGGCCGCAGCCCTGGCCGTATATGTACGTCGTCTCGTGGGCCGCCTCACTGGTAGTCGTCGTCGTGGCCAGCTGGCAGGTCGAGTCGGTGGCGGCGATCCTGCGCTTCGGTCGGCAGTGCGCGCTGCTGCTGCGCGACAGCCGGCCAAGCCGGACGCTGCGCCGCGCCGAGGACGACGCGCCGCGGCGGGAGCAAAAGTTTTGGCTCCACCAGCCGCCAAAGGCGAGGACGATGGGGCGCAGGATGGGGAGGCAGCCTGGAGGCGGGTGTTAGTCTTGGTTTGTGGAGGAGACCCGGGGAGGATGGGGAGGACTTGCAGGTCATGAGGCTGAGGTGGACTTCGGCGGCGGACCAGACGACGATGGGGGTACAGTTCCACATGGTGTCGTCGGCGTAGGAGTCGTAGCTGGAGGAGACGACGAGCATCATGATGGAAGCGATCATGACCCTGGAGAGGAGGTGGTGAGCGGGCGGGCGGGTAAGTAGTGTAAAAGACAGGGCGGCTTACATGAAGCCAAACATGAACATGCAGAGGATGGCTGCCTTTTGCGGGAAGGGCAGGGACATGCGGCTGATTTGGCCTGTGGCGAGGTGAGTAGGTTATCTTGCAGATGCAAAGATGCAGAGATATATCAAAACTGCGGGGAGAGGGACGTACTTGCGGGCAGGGCGATCAGGGCGAGGTCGAGGGCGAGATGGGTCGAGACGGACCAGAGGAAGAACTGGGCCGGGTTCACGGTGCAGCGGCCGTGGATGGTCTTGTCCCAGAAGAAGCGAGGTGGGTAGCACTGAAAGACGGCGACGAAGATCTGGGAAGGCGCGGGTTCAGTTAGCAAGCCGGGGGATGGCATGGCATGGTAGTCGTTGTTGGCGTGGCCGAGGCAAGGCTGTACGTACCCGGACGACAAACCAGGTCGAGGCAAGCGCGGCCAGCAACAATATGGCCAGCCGGGCGGGCGAGATGGCCTGGAAGAGCCGCCAGTAGAGCGCGAGGAGGGAGAGCTGCGCGGCGCCGACGGCGACGGTGTAGGCGTGCTCCTCGACCTCCTGGACCATGCGCTGGTAGTACCTAGCCTCGGGCACCGGCACCGGGAGGTCGTCGAGGTGGCGGCCGAGGCCTTTCGTGATGACTGCGGCCGCGCGTATGTCAGTATACAAGCGTCGGTGCCTGGGGGGGGGGCGGCGGGTTGGTCACGCACGGAAGAAGACGGAGACGTCATAGACGAGGCAGCCAGACTGAGGAGCGGTCGTTTTGTTAGTGGGAGAGGCGCAAAATTGGGGAAAGGAGATCGCACAAAGGACAAGATGGCGAACCAGTCGTCCCACCACAGCGGCACGTTCTTGATTCGACGGGCGTGGAAGCGCAGCGCGAGCGTGGCCGTGGCGGCGAGGAGCGTGGTGATGACGCAGGCGTAGACGCCGGGCTGCAGCGACTCGCCTGCCATGGTATGATGATCCGTGAGTTTCTGGCGGTAAGCTCTGTATACAGTTGGCTGCAGCAGCCAGGCCGTCTTTTACTCGGCCATGGATGTAGAGCGTGGGGGGGTTGTCGGTGAGGGGATTCCGAGTTGACGCGGGTGTCAAGGCAGACACCGGTTGAACTGGGGTGGCTGGTGGCGGTTCGAGTTGAGATCTGGTGGCAAGAAGAGGACCTGTACCGGTACATCTACATGCACGATTACGAGACAGAGCTTGTCATCCGTCATCCTATGGGCCAGACGCAGCCGTCCTGATGCTACCCTGGTACACCAAGGTCAGGGCAGCCTGATTGATACTTGATTGACATGGCAGGCTCCGCATGCTGATTGTACTTGTGCTTTTTTATTACCTGACAGAATAATGGAGAGGAGGTGTCCAATTGGCCTGCGACGGTGCTTTCCCTCTTGAGGGTCATTCTTCCGTAGGGTGACAACGGAACTGGGGACTTTTTTTGTGTGTGTTTAGTTGCTAGGAGGCTATTGCCACTACCAGGGCAATAATAATGTAATGTAATAATTATAATGATAATTATAATTATCATTATAATTATCATTATAACCAAGATGGAAACCGTCTGATGGGCCGACGCTAGTTTGAGTTGTGCGATCGTCGACTGGGCAAGAGTCTAGATGAAGAGCTGGAAATTCCCGTTTTCTATTCTTTGGCCAGGTGTCGGTGAGATTAGCCCGAGGCATTCAATAACTATCAACAAGGCCCGTATCATGACAGCCTGGCAACTCAGGCCCTGCTGGACTTATAGAGACACGACAGGTTGACCAGTAACTCAAGCACAACTCCAAGCAACTACTATGTTGTACTTATTGCTGGCCCCTACTTACTTACTCACTCCTGGAACCCTGTATCCTCGGCGCCAAGATGTCTTCAGTGGAGAAGAACTTAATTCCGCCTTGATATCATCCCAGTCCTCAGTTGAGATGCCGTACGCCCGTCGCACAAAAGGAACACTCAAGCAAAAGAACAGCACGACCTTCCCTGCCAAGTCTCACGGAATCCTGCGCCGCATTTCCGCAATCCCAAACCTAAATCACTGCCGATACGTGGCGCTGCGTGGCGTTGTCGAGATTGCCAAATCAATCCCGGCTTTACCAAGCCCTTCCAATCATGCCCCCTGGCTTTAAAATCTGGCCCTTTGGTTCTCCCCACCCCCCTGCGAAATCCCATCCCATCTCCAAGCCATTTCCCCGCGCTTGGCTTTTCAAGCCCCAGGCGGATATCGCGACAACCTGGTTGGCTGGCTGCTGGAGGAATGAAACGCGGGGTAGATGTGGGAGGCCGAGACTACGAACATTTCAGAGACGCCCGCGCACTTGACCGTAGACGAGAGATGGCGAGTTATTTAATGGCCTCTTCTGCCTCACCTCACTGGTCAACCTGTCTCGTCCAGATGGCGGCGCTACCATTTCTCTAGTCTCTCCTCCCCAGTGCAACCCTGTGACCCCCTTGTCCCCCGTGCTGTCTTATCTCGTCTCCTAGGCACTTTTGCCGATACAACGGCCGGAATTTCTTTTCTGGACGATCCTGCAACCGAACCATCACCAGACCACGTAGCCAACCTCCTCTTGGCCAGCCAAGACTCGCCAGTCATCACGGGCCTGACCATCCTTGTCGCATCCCATCGGAACCAACATTCGTCGTCTCGCCGCATCACACACCCATGGGCGCCCATCCTCTCGGCGACGTGACCGCCTACCTGGACGAGTCGCTCGTCCCCGGCACCGTCCGCCTCGTCGACACGGAGCACACGGCCGCCGCCGCCGCCGGCTCCGGCTCCGGCCAGCCCGACATCATCCTCGTGCCGACGCCGTCAGCGGACCCCAACGACCCGCTGAACTGGTCGCCCGGGCGGAAGCGGCTTCACCTCGCGTGTCTGATGGTGTGAGTTTGTCCCATGATGTATCATGTTGCCATTTTCATGCTTCTCACAACAGGGACATTCCTCGCAGATTCGTCTTGTTTAGCGGCATGGCCCTCTCCGTCGTCTACTCCGTCCTGGTGCCCCTGTCCGGAGCCCTCGGCGTGACCGGTAACACCCGTTCCTAGTTCTTGGTCTCTCCTCCCCATTTCTGACACCAGACAGTGGGCGACCTCAACGCCGGCACCGGCTACATGTTCCTCCTCCTCGGCTGGTCCCTGCTCTTCTGGCAGCCCGTTGCGCTGCAGTACGGCAAGCGGCCCGTCTACCTCATCTCGATGCTGGGCATGGTTGTGAGCGGCTTCCCCAGCACATTGCACTAATCTTCCCATTTTCACCTTCTCAACCCCGACAACCTCCCCCCGTCCATCATCATCAAATACACTAACACCCCCAGGCCGTCTCCTTCTGGTCCCCCCACGCCCGCGGCGGCGGCCAGTGGATCGCCCGCAACATCGTCATGGGCTTCCTCGCCTCGCCCATCGAGTCGCTGCCCGAAACCTCGCTGACCGACGTCTTCTTCGCCCACGAGCGCGGCACCTACATGGGCTGGTACGCGCTCGTCCTCGCCGGCTCCAACTACCTCGCCCCCGTCGTCGCCGGCTTCCTCGCCGACGCCCTCGGCTTCCGCTGGCCCTTTTACCTCGTCGGCCTCCTCTGCGCCGCCGGCGCCCTCTTCATGCTGCTCTTCCTCGAAGAGACCAACTACGTCCGCGTCATCCCGCCGCCGCCGCAAGTGGCTCCGGGAAAGGACGACGACGACGATGACGCCGTGGCCGTGGAGATGGCGTACCCCCCGCCCAAGACGCTCCTGCAGCGGCTGCCGCTGTTCCGCGCCGGCGTGTTCCGCCAGCCGTGCCGGATGCACCGCGGCGCGGCCCGCAGCGTGCGGTACCTCGCCTGGCCGACCGTCTTCTACGCCGGCTTCGCGTACGGCACCTACCTCATCTGGTTCAACGTGTTCAACGCGACCGCGTCCGTCATCCTCGGCGGCCCGCCGTACCGCTTCCGCCCCAGCATCGTCGGCCTCTCCTACCTCGCCTGCCTCGTCGGCGTCGTCGTCGGCGCCCTCTACACCGGCGTCTTCTCCGACCGCTTTGTCCTCCGCGCCGCGCGCCGCAACGGCGGCGTCTACGAGCCCGAGCAGCGTCTCTGGCTCTTTGCCGCCTCTGCCGTGCTGGTCCCGGCCGGCCTCATCCTCTGGGGCGTTGGGGTGTGTGCCTCCCATCCCCGCCCCCCTTCCATTCTCCTACTGTGAAACGCTGACATATTCTAGGCCGCACATGGCATCCACTGGTTCGGCCTCATCGTCGCCATGGCCGTGCTCGCCTTCTGCAGCTGCGTCGGCATCACGCTTTCCATCGCCTACCTCGTCGACTCCTTCCATGAAATCTCCGGCGACGCCCTCGTCACCCTCATCCTAATCCGCAACACCATGAGCTTCGCCATCGGCTACGGCATCACCCCCTGGCTCGACAACCTCGGCCTGCAAAACTGCTTCATCAGCGTCGCCTTCGTCGCCCTCGCCATCTGCGGCACCTTCCTCCCGATGATTTGGTATGGGAAGAGGTTGAGGGCGGCCAAGCGCGAGAGCTACTGGAACGAGGTCAAGATGCGCATTTCTTCGAATGAATATTAATTCAGTGGAAAAAAAAAATGTACAAACAGTTAAAGTCATAGTCGATATCGAATTATCACTCTGCCCAAAGCTATATCCAAGACGCCGACCCAGCTCGAAAAGTAAATCCAACACCCAAAAGCAGGCACTCCCAAGTGATGGTGCGCGTATCAATCATCGTCTAGCCCATATGCCTCGTCCAAGTCAGGATTATCGTCGTCTTCTGCAAAGCCCTCGTGATCGCCCTGGAAGCTGTGCTCCATCGCATCCTCGTCATGCACGTCGTCTTCGCCTGCGTCACTATCGTCAGGCGCTTCGTCGTCGTCATCGTCGCCTCCGAGGGTGCTTCCAGCAAGACTGGTCTTGCGGCTCGTAGCCGCAGACCCGAGCCCGCCGGCATCAGGCACGTCAAAGATGCTGCGGATGGCATCGTAGTTGATACGCTTTGACCAAGCTCGGTCCTTGGCCACGCTGACCGCGGCCTCTGCTGCGGAACTCGCTGGGCTTGTCTGGCCTTCGCCAATGCGCGCCCGCTTTCTACGTCGACGCGTTTGCTTCGGTCGTTCAGCCTCGACCTTGCGGCGAAACACCTTTTCTTGGTGCTGGCGCAACCACTCCTTGTTCTGGTTGACCCAGATCATTTCCTTGATCTGCGCTTCCTCGGGTGACAGTAAGCAGTTGCGCACTTCCGGATCGTTGGCAAATTCATCTTCGTCAATGTCCACTGACATGGATACCTCCTTTTGCGGACGTTGCTGCAGAGCCCACGAGGAATGAATTCGCGCGCGTTGTTCGGCATTCGAGTAGGCGAGAGCGTGTTCGTATGTAAGCGGATCGTTAAAGATCTCTTCGATTTGGCCCTCCAGGTCTTCTTCATCTTGTTCCCATTCCTCGTTAATCGGGAGCTGTGGCTTTTTCTGTTTTCCCTTGCCCGAACCAGAGGCTTCCTCTTGCTCCATTTCGTCAAGTGCATCGCCGAATTCGTGGGCTAGCTTTCGCAAATCTTCGTCTCCCTCGGCCGCTTCTTCGGGGATAGGAACAGAGGGCATGTCTTTCGGTATTTGTGAGGGATGGGGCGGGATGATGAACCCATCAGCATCGCGACGAAACTTGAGCTGAGGTGCGCTGGAAAGGTCAGCCCCGGCGTCCGTGCCTCGTCGTGTCCTAACAACAGGTCCGGGTGGCGGGGCGGGCTCGTCTTCATCGTCGTTTCCTTGGTCGTTTCGTTTCCTTTTCTTGGCCTTTTCTTCCTGTTGCGCCCTGTACTCGTCGGTTTTTCGGTAGAAAGAGGGTGGGTCGTGTGAGCTCTCGAGGAAGTCTTGCTTTAAAAAGTCCTCGACCGACATTTGACTTGATTCGGTACAGTTGAACTCTTGTAGTCTGTTTTGAATCGTGTGGGTTGTGACCTTGACAATGTATACAACTTCACGAACAGTACGGCGAAAGTTGTGCATGCGCGCCGCCATGAGCAAGCAGGCACCGCAGATGCCTGACGGACGTCGTCCCATGACCATCCAATCTCGACTCATGCGCTTGACTAGCCGGACAGCATCTTCGGCAACCTTGGCCGTCTCTTGGCGGAATTCCATCTTGGTAGCAAATCTCCAGATCAGATCCTCGGGGTAGACGGGAATGAGGCCGTCGTTGCCAATTGGCACTACTTCGTTGAGCTTCTTAAAGATTCTGCCAAGCTTGAAAACGTTGAGCTGGACCAAATCGGCCAAATCAATCAGCATGACCTTGCAGGGAGGTTCAGCACGGCACGCAGCGTATAGACAGACGGCAGCAACGCTTGCAAGCGTGCGGCCTTGGATGAAATTTGCCGCCGAGGCGAGCTTGAAGACCTGCGTGCCGGCGGCCACGAGACTTTCGGAGACGCTGAGCTGCTGAGCATAACCCTGCATCAGGCCACGCGCTTCTCGGATGCTCTTTTCCCTGTCTTCAGATCCGCCAACGCGACGAAAGGCCGGGCCCATACTACGGACTCCGGCCTGGTCGGCACCGATATAAGAGCCCTGGACCATGGCAGCACCCGAGGACGTCTCGCCAAACTGAACCTCGGCGACGATGTTGCTGTCGTCCGCAACACGACCGCAGGTCTGGCAAGTGCCGTCGACGACGTTGGGCTTAGGACAGGCCTTGTTGGGACATTGCTGGCGAGCTGGAGGGGCGACGGCACCCTTGTTTGCTGCGGCCGCGGACTGCTTCTGCTGGCCTGCGGCGGCAGCGGCGGCCTGGCGACGCTCCTCGCGCTCGCGCATGGCTCTGACTGGATTTGGACGCGCAAACTTGGGCTTTGGTGGCTCGCCGCGACCAGCTTTCCGCGGCACAATGGACGACATGATTGCGGTGGTGGTACTGCACGGGAGCAGTCCCTAGAGTGAAGTTTATAGCGCAGGTTAGTCGGCTGATAAAACTAAGTGTATTGCAAACAATAAGATGTGCATGAAGATATGATAGATAGCCCAGCAAACGGCTGCGCCGCGTCTTGGTCGATGAGTAACACGGTTGTCTGGTGAAGAAAATTGTTTCGCTCTGGAGGGGTGCGCACCCCCACTCAGCAAATGGGAGCCTGGTCGAGCGGGAACTGCCGCTAGCCTGCTGACTCATCCAACTCGAAGCGCCGCGTTCGAACCGGCAGAGCGCGGTTTTTTCGCACCACTATCTTTGGATGAATTTGGGGGGGGGGAAGATTGCCATAAATTGCAAGGCGAAGTACTTCTTCGCTTTCTTGCTTTACGAGTATTCGAGATCTCTACGCCGAACAAGTGGAGAGGATAGGGTAAGCTGTGGGCGCTTGCCCGTACTCCGGCGCCGAGCGTACGTACCCTACAGGGCTGGCAGCCGCATCAACAGCTTGTCACGCGTCATTACGGGACCCAGGAACCTGGAGTGGCTTGGCTGATGTGATATTTTAATGATCCGGTAGGGTCTACTTGAAAGTATCTCTCCTATATCCGTTCGCTATTTCCACGCAGTCAGTCTGGCACAGAATAACTTCCTGCCCCACCGAATAAAAAGCTCAGAGCTCAACCTTGCATTGGCAGGAGCACCAAACGAAAAGCGATGCTGAACCTTCCCAGCGCTTACAACGACTTGGAAGAATATACAAAAGATCTCTGCAGTTTCATTGACACACCTCTCGTGCGCCAAATCACGGGCGGCATCCACGTCAACGATGCACTGATCTACAACGCCTGGGACAGCTTGCCAGCGGAATGGACTGAGTGGTGGTCGCGTTGGCCAGACCACCGTTTTGCGCAGCAGAATCTCATTGATAGCATTAGCGAAGATGAGGAATCTTGCGCGAATGAAAAAGCCCCCATCGATGGCCAGATGGGCTGCCGCCCCGAGTCGCTAGGCAATTGGCTTGCGAAACTCAAAGCCCTCGCCTTAGCCCGCACGCAGCGACCCGGGCAGAGTGTTGTCCTCCCAGAGGTCCTGCAGACGCGCATGAAGACGAAAAAGGTTGCAGAGGTCGCCCGAGCCACGAAGCTGATCCACGACTTGTGCAGGGACAGAGGCATCAGACACGTCGTCGACATGGGCTCCGGCCAAGGTTACCTGTCCATCAGCTTGGCATATCTCTTCCCGGAGCTGCAGGTGCTCGCGATTGATGGAAGCGAATCACAGGTGGCAGGATCTCAAGCCTTTGCAGATTCCCTAGGAATCTCGAGTCGTCGATTGACGCACATGGTGCAATGGATCGATGGTTTGTCGACTTTGGCAGACAAGGTCCAGGCATGGTCGGCAGGAGAAAAGTGCATCTTGGTGGGCTTGCACGCCTGCGGCAACTTGTCAGAGCACATGATCCGCTACTTTGCTGAGATACCCTGCATAGATGCCCTCGCCGTTGTGGGATGCTGCTACAACCACATTCTGCCACGGTCAGACGCCTGTCCGACAGGATTTCCCATCAGCCAGGCTCTACGCGACAGAAACGTCACGCTGACCCCAACGGCACTGATGACAGGGTGTCAAGCCCCGAATAACTGGCCACGAGCAGATGCCCAGGGAACGTCCGTCTTCGGCCGACGGCGCCTGTACCGTGCAATGCTCGAAAAGGTATTCTTCGACCACGGCTTCAGCGCTGCCGGGAACGGGAGCGACCGTCCCGCCTGGGGCATCAGAAAGGGCGACATGGTGAACTTTTCAGTCTTTGCGCACCGCGCCATGGACTGTCTTGACGTGGATACCGCGCAGCGCCCGAGCGACGAGCAGCTGCGGGCGTATGAAGAGAAATACCGGGGCTGGGAGGGCCGCATCGCGATTTTGTGGACGTTGAGCGTTCTCTGCTGCAAAGTGGTCGAGAGCGTTATTGCCGTGGATCGGTATCACTTCTTGGACGAACGGCCGGCGGTACAGGATGTTGATGTTGTGCCCGTTTTCGATGCCAAGGTGTCGCCGCGAAACCTGATGATTATAGCGACAAAGAAAGAGTCGGCAATGAACTAAAAAGAATGCGAAATACTATGGTGCGTTGGCTGAGATGAATCATGGTATCAGATAATATCCAAGAGAAATCTTCACGCAATCAAAATGCCGCCTTCAATCGATGGCAGGACTCTTTCTTTCCGCCCATTTGGCCTGTTACGTGGGTGAATACATGGGGAAACCGGCCTGAAAAGTTGCGGTGGCTATGGCAAACCGAGGCTTCACGAAACATCAGTCTTGATTGTCGGCTGGATAAGATCCTGGCTGAAGTCTGACTTTGAGCCGACGCTGTGGAATCTCTGTCGCGTGCATAATATTCATGTTGTACTCGCCCCGGTGAAACCGGATCTTTGCAAGAGTGCTTCCACAGAGGGATTGGCGCATGTATATAAATGCCTGATCCTAGCTGGTAGGACCAAGTTCTTGTCATACAAAGACGGATACGTATACAGATATATACAACTACTACATGGACCAGACGAAAACGAAAACGCAGACACAAACCATACAAAAAAGTCAAAATCCCTCTCGCCTTCAAGATGCGCACCGCCATATGCACTATTGGCCTTGCCAGTATACTCGCCGCCGACCGGGGTCCGGCGCCGGCCCCCACAGCGGCCGCATCGTTTGAGGCCCGGGCCGCCACCACGTGTGACCTCGACCCCGACCTCGGCCGAACTAGTGTAACCCTCCTCAGCAAGAACAGCGACAAGAACAGCAGCAAGGATGGTAGGAAGGACGTCAGGACGGCAGCAAGGCAGCAAGGCAGCAAGAGTCGTAGCACGGACCTTCCACAACAAGTCGAGAAGATGACCTCGAGGAATATAGTAAGAAGAATACAAACCGCGAATACTTAATTAATTAATGTCTACTTATAGCTGGTTCTCGTATGGCGACTATGACGACACGCTATTGATTGGCACTGCCAGTATATCCCCTACAAACCATGTACAGCGGACCGCATCCCATAACTTGACAGATATCGTTTTCTCTTTCCTCCCTTTCTCATCTCTCATCATAGACACTAGGCTTGCCATTAGCCTGATAACACCAAAGCCTTAAGCATGAGGCGTATGTGACGCTGGTAATCAACATATTGCGAAGGGCCGCATCGTAGGAGCCGCCGCCGGAAGTCGTCGGCCGTCATGGTACTGCTCAGGACCAGTGTCTTGTACTCCGCCGGCGAGGGGTGATCAAATAACACGGCCCCGCCCTTGAAGACTGCCGCCGTATTTTTGCTGGAGAAGTCAAGGGCCCAGCCGCTGCCACGCTTCATGTGCGGGTGGACGCGCCCGTCAAGCGCCAGCGACATGACGAAACCATTACCCGTTGCGAGGACGTGGGAGTCAAGGACGACATAGGTTCGCTGTAGCTCAAGGCAGTACTCCCGCACAAGACGCTTGCAAAGGTTCGCGTCGGTCTCTTGGAAGCCCAGCTCTAGCTCTAGCCGGCTGTAGAAGGGATCTAGCGGTAGAATGGTCTTGCGATGTAATTTGGCGTGACGGAGCCAGATGTGCTGACCAGCTGGTGCGTCCTCGACCGCAGCGGCAGCCTCGCCGCTCGTCTCGGTACGCCCCTTTTTGTTTCTCAACTGCCGCAGTATTCGAGAAATGCCCTTGACAGCCGGGCTGGCTGCTGGTTCGACACGCGCCGGCGCAGCCTGCAGTTGCTGGTGTTGCTGTTCAACTTGTCCTTGCTCAGCCTGTGCCTGTTCAACTTGTCTTTGCTCAGGTTGTGTTTGTTCTACTTGTCCTTGCTCAGCCTGTGCTGGCGGCGGGGGTTGTTTTCCCATGACTTGTTCCCTGATGTGCTGGCTCTCGGCGTTCTGCTCCTCGATGTGTTGTTTTTTGGGGTCGTGCTTTTTAATGTCCTGTTTTTTGATGTTATTTCTTTTGGTGTCGTTTTTTTTGATGTCATGTATCTCGATGCGCTGCTTCTCGCCTTCTTTCTTGATGTCATCTTGCTCGATGTCTTCCTTCAGGGAGTCTCGTTCTTCCATGTGCCGTTTCTCAATGTCTTGTTGCTCAGCATGTGCTAGCTGGAGGGCGCCGTAGTCCTCTTGTCCGTTGTGTATCTCTCGATCGATGCGGTTTCTCGCGCTTGGCGTCCTCCCCGCGGCTACAGTCTCCCCGGGCATTCCGTCGCTAAGTCGTGGCCCGATTTTCTCTTTCTTGCCATCTCTGCCCTTGGTTTGGGATGACTCGCGGGGTATTCTTTCGTTTGAAGGCCGAGGACTGTCCTCTACCGATATGCCGCGCGATGCAGCGCGAATAGCCACCGTCTCGGGTTTCTCAGCAGATGACTGCGATAGGCCTTCCCGTATCTCCTGAACGGCGTCTTGCAGGGATTCGTTGATTCTTCCGTTGCGTGTTTCGTCCTGGCGGCCTAGGCTGCAGGTGGCCTAGTTGAGCTATTAGAAGCCTGCTTTTGCGTCGTATTCTACTGATCAGCCCATACCTCTCGTTTGTCGCAATGTAGATGCTCGGACTTTGATGCCATCATGCCCCGTACCACCTAGTCGCGCCTGGAAACGTTGCGAGTTTCGAATGCAGATATTCTGGAAGGCAGCGCGTTTTTGATGCTATCAAGCATGATGAGGAGTGGAAGCGTAAAAGCGGTGGGATGTAGGGTGAGTGTCAACAGCTGTCACCGAACGTCGTGTACAAGGTACCTCGCTCTCCTGCCTGTACATATTAATCTGGACAAATAAAGCCCGCAGTGAAAGTTTCTACTGAGTATCCGCAGCGGCCATTTCCTCCGTACGGCAATACCTGAAAAATGTTTATTGCGATCCTTTAGCCGCGCTGAAAACTGTGGCGGCCGAGCCCAAAAATCACAGCGAATAGGCTGCAAGAAGAGGCCTGAGGATCTAGGAGTCAGCCAAAGCTGAACCAAGACATGCATCTCGGACAAGTACGTACAGCCATGGTAGGCAGTCTTGAGAGTTCTTGCGCGGGCTAGAACACTTGGCCTGCACGCGAGAGATTATGAGCAGCACTCTACATAAAAAGCAGGTTTGCTTCAGACTTTGAACCTATCCCCCGTCGACCTTGAAATCCGTCCTAGAAGCGCCGAGCAATCTCTATTCAATTTACCTCAAAAAAACTTGCATCTCGCAGCTGCCATGGCGCTTAGACCGGAAGCAGTGGAGGAAGTCTGGTCGGCAAAATACGACGAGAAGCAGATGGATGACTGGCTCGTCCATCACCACAGAGGGAATCTCGTGCGACCAGTTTCTAGCAAGACTGCTATAGAGGACCTCTCGAGTCTTTTTCAGTACGGAATGGGTAGGGGCCACACAGGTTTTCGTGTCGACTTTGCAGAGCTTCAAAGGATGAAGATGAGGAAAGTCCAGATTAAATTGCTTCGTCATGTGGCTGGTATGATGCAGAAAGAACAGCAGAAAAAAGAACAGAGCCGGGAAGAACAACAGCAAGGACAGCAACAGCAGCAAGGACAGCAACAGGGATCTTTGCAAACCAGTTGGGAGGATGACCTCGAGGAATATGGTAAGAGAACAAGGCAAGTTGCCACATAGGGACAAGGATACTAACACGCCATGATGGTAGTAAAGGCCGTCAAAGACTACGAATACATGGCCGACTTTACCGGCAAACATGACAACCCTTTCATCGCGTCATCCGAGCGCCGAGTCGACCACAGAATCATCGAAGAGGAGCTATACAATGTCAACGTGACATTCGACCAGCTGGTACAAGGCATCAACACTTCGGGTACCAAGCCAATCCGTACCGGTCCGTGGAGCCGGCAGGCGGAGCCAGTCTGGGGCACGCGATACCTCGAAGTTGTCTCGGCACGTTTTTTGAGGAATGTTTTCCGACCAGTCGCTTACATGTTCGGGGTCGAGATTTGTTTCATTCTCCCCGTGGCTTTGATTATATTCTTTACCCTGATTGCGGATTCGGCAAGCAGCTACAGTCTCAAGGTCGCGCCTCTCCTTACCCTCGTTTGCTTCGTCCCGTTGTGGGCGCTCGTAGTTCTGGTCAAGGAGAAGCATTTCAAGGATCACATAACCTTGACTTCCAGCTATGCCACCATGCTGGGCATCATCCTCACCGGCTCCGCGGCCGTTCGACAATTAATTCTAACGCCACCGCCGGCAGCACACGCATAGTTCAGCTACCGCTTATGCCAAGCAACGCGATGGGAACTTGGGGAAAGAGGGGTCGCTTTGGTATGCGAGGGAGAAAATGATCATGTATTTGGAAACTCGGAGAATCATCTTGAATTTTCATAATTTTCATTTTATTTCTTTCCTTGCTTTCTTGCTATAAATGTTGTGCTGCTACCCAACCCAGACGGGAAATTCTCGACGTGGGCCTCCTCCGATCGCGCCTCCGCAACGCGTAAACTCGCGATCGGCCCGGACCTATGACAGCCGCAGGATTAACAACACACCCCAAAAATCCAGACTCACCATCATCACTCCATCATCGTCCCCCGTGTCCTACTCCTCATGCCATGCCAAACGAGGACGGCCGCGCGTCAGACCTCTTCACGCGTCCGGCCGTCATCCCCTCCCAGCGGCAGCGACTCGGAGGCTCGGCCCGCTAAGCGCCGCACGACCACCACCGTCTCCCCTTCCGCCGGCTACCGCGCCATCCTCCACTCCGCCGCCTCCTCCGCCGGCTCCATCCCGCCCAGCCTCCCCCCTCTCCGCCTGCACACGCTCTCCTACCACGTCCCGCTGCTCCTCTCGTCCGCCGCCTCCCGGGCCTCCTTGCTATCATGGTTCGACTCGGTCAGCCAGAGGCGCGGCATGCCCTGGCGCCAGCCCTATCTCGACCCGTGCACCGCCCCGCGCGCCGCCCTCGCGCAGCGCGCCTACGAGGTCTGGATCTCCGAGATCATGCTGCAGCAAACGCGCGTCGCCGTCGTCGTCGCCTACTGGACCTCGTGGACCGCGCGCTGGCCCACCATGCACGCGCTGGCGGCCGCCTCCCCCGAGGATGTGCTCGCCGCCTGGCGCGGCCTCGGGTACTACTCGCGCGCGACGCGCATCCACGCCGCGGCCAGGCTCGTCGTCGCGGACCCGCGGATGGCCGGGCTGCTGCCGTCCGACGCCGCCGAGCTGGCCGCGAAAATCCCGGGCGTCGGGCGGTACACGGCGGGCGCCATCGCGAGCATCGCTTTTGGTCGGCCCGCGGCCATGGTCGACGGCAACGTGCTGCGCGTGCTGAGTCGCCAGCTGGGCGTCCACGCCAACGTCAAGACGCACAGGGCCGCGGTGGACGTCATCTGGGACGCGGCCGAGGCGCTCGTCCACGCCGTCGCCCGCGATGGACATCCAGAGGCGGCCGAGGACGCGCGGAGTGATCGGCCGGGACGCTGGGGACAGGCGCTCATGGAGCTCGGGAGCACCGTGTGCACGCCGAGGCCGAGCTGCGGCGAGTGTCCCATCACCGGGACCTGTCGCGCCTACAGCGAGGGACTGGCCCTGAGTACTCGGAAGCCGGACAAGCGGACCGAGGACGTGGTCGCCGACATGGAGGACCTCTGCACCGTGTGCGAGCCATTCGACGACGTCCAGCCGCCTCCCGCCGCCAAAGTTGGCAAGCAAGCGACACTCTCGGCCTTCTTCACCAAGCCCGCCCCGCCGCCCACAGTCGAGGCTATCGCGAACTACGCGCGGCGCTTCCCCCTCAAAGCAGTCAAGAAAGCCATCCGGGAAGAAGCAAGCCTCGTGTGCGCCATCATCCGCTCCGACGGACGCTTCCTGGTGCACAAGCGGCCGGCCAAGGGTCTTTTAGCCGGTCTGTGGGAGTTTCCGAGCACCGCGGTGGACACGGAGACGAGGCGGCGGGACCAGCTAGCCAAGGACTTTGTCGCGGACTTGCTGGACGATGAAGAAGAGGTCGAGCACGTGGGCGAGCGGGGGAGCGTGCCGTGGCTGTTTTCGCACATTAAGCTGACGATGTACGTGCACTTGTTCAGGCTGGCGGGGACGAGGGATGTTGGTGTCGGAGGCGCGGGCAAGGGCCGGTGGTCGGATGATGTGGATGCTGAGTCGATGGGGACTGGCATGCGCAAGTGCTGGGAGTTGGTCAAGGAGGCTGTATAGCCGAATTTGTTCAAGGAGGCAGTGTAACTGTCGAGTTGAGCTGTGTGAAATTGTGTACAATATTGTGTAACGAGTAACTGTATAGTGGCCGAGTTTTACTCTATAGAGGCATCTCGCGTGCTACAGCATCGTCCTCCGTTGTGCGACTCTAAATGTCACGTATCCATTATACAAAACTCCTCAGTAGACCGGGGTTATAACTAATCCAAAACAGACATGCACATCATCTTATCCAATCACGCATAGGCTGGCTTTATTGCATGTGCTGGTGCTCTTACACGCTCCTAGACTTGTTTCTTAATTAGTAATGCTTTTCGAATCTGGATGCTTCGAGTTGCAATCGGGATGACCCAAAACGGTTGCTCCGCATCAACGGCCCACTCGGAGTCGAGGCCCGCCTTGCCGGCAGCACATCCCATTACCAACCCATGCCCGATTCTCTCCGAATATATCTGGCCTATTGGAGCTGATTACGCGCAAAAGATACATAATCAGAAAGTTAAATACATGAATAAAAAAACGGGGACGGTATAGGCTCGGGTAACATGTACATCGCCGTGCTTCTTTAGCGGGGCCGCTTCCCCGCGCCGTGCATATAAAGCCACGGCACCATCTTAACCACAGCCGATGTTGACTAGACACCATTCGATCAGATCAATCAAGCGCTCCCAGTACCCTACCAACTCCATCATGGAACACCCCTTTACCATCCGCGCCGGCCCAGACACCGACATCTGGAAGAAGCCCCCCACCAAGGACATCTTCAACGGTACCATCCCCACCACCAACCCTGTCTCCCCCTCTGCTAAACAGCCAAACAAAGCCCCCTTCAAGCTACACTCCTCCAACCCGGTGTCAAAGTTCCGCTCCGCCCAGGCCACCTTCACCGCCCCGTACGCCCAGCAATACGACCAGGCCGGACTCCTCTTCCGCCTCACGCCTCCCCCCACCACCGGCACCACCGCCCGCAAATGGGTCAAGACGGGCATCGAGCTGTACGACGGCACGCCGCGGCTGTCCACCGTCAGCTGCGACACCTGGGCCGACTGGAGCGTCGGGCCCGTCGGCGGCGGCGGCGCGGCGGCGGTGGCGCGCGGCGTGACGGTGCGGGTGCGCGCCGAGGGCGACGCCAACGGCCGCAGCTGGTGGGTGTTGCACGTCGGGGAGGACGGGGCGGAGACGCCGCTGCGGGAGATTTGCTGGGTCGCGGATGCGCGGTACGCGGAGTGGACGCTCGAGGTCGCGGCGCTGGTGGCCAGGCCGGCCAAGGACGGCGGGGGCGAGCTGGAGGCCAGGTTTGAGGGCTTTACGGTGGACTGGGCGTGAGGAGGATTACGGATGTACGAAGCAGAGTCGCGGTTGATACGGAATTGAGGGCGGCAATTGTCTATTTCCTCAAAAAAAGAACCCTGGGTAAGACGTTCGCCAAGGAGGACTGCGAAGCAGACCTTGTTGTAGTCGGAAGGGAGCCAGCTCGTGGAGTCGATTCCCTTCCGTCCACGGGGTTTAAACTTTTTTTTATTATTTGTGAACGTGCCCTTCATTGCGAGCGAGCCATGTAGCATGTTTCTCCTCAAAGTCGGAACAAAGGAAACGAGAAACACGGTCTTGCGTGTGGACAAGCGTTGAAAAGCAGAAATTGTCCCAGAAGGAGAACCAACCCGGACGCGAAACCGACGCCGACTTGTCAACGCTGTGAGAGACATTCCGTGGTCGTTCTTTGGCATCCCAGTAGTAAAACAGGAGAATCAAGGAAACATTAACCAAAATGTACCAAAACAAAGCTTAACAAATGCAATAAATGCAAAAGCCAAGGCTGTAGTTTCTTTCTTTTTTTCGAATTCTTGTCCAGCGCAAAATTTACTGAGACTTTTGTTGTAAATTGGCAGAGAGGGACGACGGAACCAATCTCGGTCCCCCGGTGTGAGTTGGGTAGGCATAACAAGCTAATGATACAACTCCATCGCAAACAACGACGGAGCCTCCATCATCAGGAGCCATAGACTACAAATCGTGAGAGCAGAAACGAAGCAGGAAATCCGGTTCGCAAATCAACTGTCGAAAAGAACAAGGAGCAGAGGAAGTAGTACCTGTGGACAGACGGGGCGTGATTATATCCTCGGCTCTCGAATCTCATCCAATGAAGCAAAACCCTAAACGTGATACATCCGACGACGAATCAAGCAGAAAGACTAGCTCCCTGCTGGAAATGAGACAATCTGATGAGGGAGACCAAAAGTACGCCAACGCCCCGCTGTGAATTCCACAAGTCATATACTTCATGATTCTTTTTTTTTTGTCGAGTTGATTTTGATATGCGATAGAGTTCGAGACAGTCGGATGCATCTCGCAATACATGAGCCATTGGAATGGCACTGGTGAGCGGAAACCTAGACAGACGCGCAAGCACAACCAGACTCCCTCTCAGACGGTCCTTGGGGTGCGAGGGTGGTTCACGTCAATGACGTCGTCGAGGTGGTTGCACATGGCGACGAAGAGGTCGAAGAACAGCTTGGTGCCGCCCGCCTCCATCTCAGCCTGCATGGTGCCGCTGCGCTTGAAGGTCTTGCGGCAGCGGATGATGAGGGCGAGGTAGTGCGCGCGCAGGCGGCTGTCCGAGTCGGGCGTGTGCGCGTAGGCGTACTGGGCGGAGCGCAGGATGGTGGCGACGTCGATGCCGGCCTGCAGCCCCTGCTTGCGGAGCGCCAGCGACTTGAGGCCCTCGAGGCCGTAGCGCTCGGCGGCGCAGTACACGACGGTGTCGCGGAGCACCTCGGCGCCCAGGCTGTCGAGGCGGACGGCCGCGCAGGCCCGAGCGCCGGCATCGGGTTTGGGGGACGCGGAAGGGGTCCGCAGACCGCCGGCGGGGGCGGCGCGGCCCTCGAGCTCCCACGAATTGCGGTGGCGGTTGTGCACCAGCCGCGGGTAGTAGTCGCCCTTGTACAGGTACTCGAGCACGGCGGAGAAGACCTCGGGCTCCTCCTCGGGGAGTGATATCCTCCGGCTCTGCGCGTCGGGGAAGGCGGATCGGCAGGCGGCGTCGAAGAAGGGCGACTGCCTCAGCACATCCTCGTGCGCCGCAAAGAGACGCCCCTCGCGGCCGATTGTTAGTGTGACGATGGCCGACGGCGGCGCGGCGGGTTGCTGCGGGTTCAGCAAGGCGTCGTTTTCGGTGAGCGACCTTTGCAGTTTCGACAGCTTCGTGGCATCCCGAACGGGGCCCGACTTCTTGACCCGCGACGACTTGTCCACTCGCACGGCGTCATGGTGGTGACGGAACGAGCGCTTGAACATGGCTGCGCGGGGGTTGGGGTTTGTCGGCGAGGAGAAAGGAAGGGCTCGATCGGGGATGGGGTCGAGAAAGGGAGATCAACGGGGGCGAGAATGGCGATGAAACTATTCACGCACACGAGATACTTTCTCGATGAACTGTCTAGAGAGCGGCGAAAGAGAGCGACGGAGGGGGAGGAAAGAGTGAATGACGCACAAAGGGATTGACTTGGGGGGCCCGGGCGAGAAGAATACCTTCTTAATGAAAAGACGACAGACTCCGCGAGATGGTTTGCGACCCGTGCGATGGATTGTGAGTGAAGAAGAAGAAGAAGAAGAAGAAGAAGAGAGGAGAGGAGTCAGAGGAGGTGCGGGATGCGTGAAGTAGTTGGTATCAGCCACAGCACGCCACGAGCCAAGCCACGCCATATACAGTTAGCGATAGAGGCCCTAGCGGTGGAGCGGGCCGTTGCAGGCCATTTAAGGAACAAGATTTTAGGCGACAACAGCACGGAAAGCAGCGGCCCACCCGGGGTAAACTCCACTGCATCTGGCGCCTAAATCGGGCGGCCACTCTGCCTGGGTACCTGCATTCCAGGTATGCATAAAGATAAAGCCGCTTGGGTAGTAGAATGCAATAACGGCATGCGACTATTGAATTGGGTAACAAATATTGCAATTACCATGGCGCTACATCATCTCATCAATCAATGGATATTTCGGCATCTGCCCAACTTGTCGTGGCCCAATCAGCCAGCCCGCTGTGGATCTCGCTCAGCCTGTAGCCTGTTCAAGTCTTCCTCCCTGATACAGACTGGTACTTGTGTAAACGCGCCCGTCCTCTCATCAATCAATCACCTTGCCACCAGTAAAATCACCAGACGTGCCCCTTGGCCTGCTTGATGCCTATGACGTTGATGTTGCGCCACATCAGCACCCCGACAAACCCAAAAGCCCAAACCCCCGTGCTGACGGCCAGCAGCCGCATGTAAGCGTCGTTGTACGCATGCTGGATGGCGTCTCGGGTAGGCGTGCCGACCGGGTACGAGAGCTGGGTGTTGATGTCGCCGTAAATCATGACCAGGTTGGGCCGGTCCTCCTCGGGCAGGTACTCGAGCAGCTTGTCGGGCAGCGTGTTCTGCCAGATGGCCGAGGCCAGCGTGAAGCCGATGGCGCCGCCGACGTTGCTGAACATGCCCAGCACGGCAAGGCAGACGGCCACGTACTGATGGGCCCCGGCCGCCAGCATCGCGATCTCGTCGCACACGATGATCGTCCCCGCCGCGACGCCGATCAAGACGAGACACATGACGATGTAGCCGACGCCGCCGTCCGACCGGAGGAAGTGGATCAGCAGCCCGAGCCCGAACGCGCTCAGCGGCACCGCCACGAACAGCGTCGCTGGCTTGAACCGGCCGGTCTTGTGGATCAGGGCGCCGGCGACGACGCCAAAGACGACGGACGTGACCGAGTACGTCTGCACCACGTAGGTCGCGTCGTCGATGCTGAGGTCCTTGACCACCTGCAGGTACGATTGAAAGAAGGCGTTCCAGGTGAAGTAGCTCATGAAGAGCGCCAGGGAGAGGATGCACGCGCCGAAGACGGTCCGGTCCAGCAGCAGCGAGTACGGGATGAACGTCACCGGCGCCAGGAACCGCTCCCACACGACAAAGGCCACGATGAGGAGGAAGCCGATGATCAGCATGCTGAGGACCAGAGGCGACGTCCACCCGCGCGCCTGCATGGTGTAGAGGTTGAACGGCAGCAGAAACAGGGCGACGCCGGCGGAGAGGAGGATGAGCCCGACGGCGTCAAACTCGCGGCAGTAGTGAAGCAGCGACTGCAGCGGGGAGCGGTCGCTGGCGGACTTTGCGACGAGGCCGAGCCGCTTGGCCTTGAGGAAGTTGTTGACCAGGATGCCGTAGAGCGGCAGGGTGATGCAGGGCACCATGACGGTGAACATGCCAAACGCCCAGCGCCAGCCGGGCCCGTTGACGAAGCCCGAGGCGATGGGCCCGGCGAGGAAGCCGGTGAAGAGGTTGGGCGTGCTGACGACGGCCTGCATCAGGCCCCGGCTCTGCAGGGTGGACGTGTCGGCGACGAAGACGGACAGGCTGTACTGGATGCCGTTGTTGCCGACCGTCTGGAAGACCTGGGCGGCGGCGTAGGCCTCGACGTTGTTGCAGGCGGCCATCATGACCATGCCGACCGTGGCCAGCACGATGCAGAAGAGGTACCCCTGCGGCCGCCCGAAGACGTCGAGGATCTTGGCCAGCGTCAGGTTGGTGACGCCGCCGATGACGCTGCTCAGGATGCCGACCGTCGGCGTCAGCGAGTGCTGCACAAAGGCGGACGTGACGTACGGCGTCAGCGCGCCGGTCGTGTTGGCCAGCATGCCCTCGACGCAGTACGTCAGCCAGATGAGGACGTAGGCGACGATCAGGATCTTCTTGTTCCACGCGACCGTCGTGGCCTCGATGTTCCGCACGCCGACCTGCGCTTCGGCATCGGGGCCGCTGCCACTGCCGCTGCCGCCGGCGTCGTCCGCGCTGTCGGCGGCGGCGTCGACGTGGATCTTGGCATCCTCGGGATCTTTGCACATGACGTTGACTGCCATGGAAAAATAGCCAAGAAGAAGAAAAAAGCGAAAAGGGAAGGGTCAGTGAAGGAGCGTCGAGGGGAGGAAAAGAAAAGGGCAATGACGGGCCTCGAGCCCCGCACACGGACTGGGGATGGCATCACTTATAACCCGCCCTGACTGGAGCGAGAAGGTTTTTACGCAAAGAACGACCAGGGGGGCAGCAGTCAGCGCGGAACATGCAGCACCAGACCCAGGACACAGCACAAGGAGGGGGGGGGGGGGGGGG